>CAUYON010204721.1:0-10963 GCA_963573935.1 Arctocebus calabarensis | reverse complement strand
AAATCATAATTGTGTACATTGGTGCAATCATGGGGCACAATGTGCTGACTTCATATACAATCTGAAATATTTTCATTGAACTATTTAACATAGCCTTCATGGTCTTTTAATCACTATATGAAGACATTTATATTCTGCATTTAGTAATTTTCACTTGTGCCCCCAAGTGCACCGTAAGTGTGATCCCACCAATCATCCTCCCTCCACCCAGCCTCCCCCCTTCCCTCCCCTCCCTTACCCCTTTCCCCATTTCTTGTGCTATAACTGGGTTTTAGCCTTCATATGAAAGCTATAGATTAGCTTCGTAGTAGGGCTGAATACATTCCTTGATCACTTCTAAGAGTATCGTAGTTGAATCCCTGTGGTTTTCCAGATATACAATCATAATCATCTGTGAAGAGTGAAAGTTTGATCTCCTCTGTTCCTATTTGGATACTCTTGATCACCTTCTCTTGTCTGATTGCAATGGCTAAGACTTCAATTACAATGTTAAAAAGCAGTGGCAACAATGGGCAACCTATTGCCTGGTTCCTGATCTGAGTTGAAATGATTTCAATTTAATTCCATTCAATATGATATTGACTGTTTTAAGAAATATCCCTTCTATACCTATTTTCTTAAGTGTTCTGACTATAAAAGGATGCTGGATTTTATCATAAGCTTTTTCTGCATCAATTGAGACAATCACATGGTCTTTGTTTTTTATTTTGTCTATGTGATGAATTATATTTATAGATTTACATATATTGAACTAGCCTTGGGACCCTGAGATAAAATGTATTGGTCATGGTGTATAATTTGTTTGATGTATTGCTGGATTCTGCTTGCTAGGATCGTATTGAATATTTTTGGATGTAGATTCATTAAAGATATTGGTCTGTAATTTTCTTTTCTTGTTGGGTCTTTTCCTGTTTGGGGACCAGGGTGATATTTACTTCAAAGAATATGTTGGAACGTATTCCTTCTTTTCCTATGCTTTGGAAAAGGTTATGTAATATAGGTACCTACTTCCTCTTTAAAGGTTTGGTAGAATTCCGATTTGAAGCTATCTGGTCTTGGAATCTTCTTTTTTGGGAGATTTGGTATAGTTGATGCTATTTCAGTACTTGATATAGGTCTTTTCAACATTTCTAATTCTTTCTGGCTAAGTCTAGGAAGGTGGCATGCTTCCAAGTATGGTCAATTTCTTTCAGATTTTCATATTTTTTAAGAATAGAACTTTTTGTACCATTCATTGCAATTTTTTTGAATTTCTGAGGTGTCTGTTGTTATTTTGCCTTTGTCATTTCAGATTGATGAAATTAGGGATTTTGATTTTCTATTTCTAGTTAGACTAGCCAAGGGTTTATCAATTTTTGTTAAACTTTTCAAAAAAACAACTTTTTGATTCATTGATCTTTTGAATAATTCTTTTGTTTTTTATTTCATTTAATTCAGCTCTAATTTTGGTTATTTCTTTTCTTCTGCTGGGTTTGGAGTTGGAGTGTTCTTCCTTTTCCAGTTGCTTGGATGTCCCATTAAGTTGTTGACATCCTTTCTTTACGTTCTCTTAAGGAAGGCTTGCAGAGCTGTAAATTTCTCTCTTAGGACTGCCTTTGCAGTATCCCAGAGGTTCTGATAATTCATGTCTTCATTGTCATTTTGTTTCAGAAACTTGAAAATTTCCTTCTTATCTCCTCTTTGACCAGCTATCTTTCAGGATGAGGTTATTTAGTTTCCATGTCTTTGTATGAGTATGCAGATTCCTGTTTTTGGTGAGTTTAACTTTTTTTTTTTTATTGTTGGGGATTCATCGAGGATACAAGAAATCAGGTTACACTGATTGTATTTTTTAGGTAAAGTCCCTCTTACAGTCACGTTTTGCCCCCAAAAGGTGTGGCACACACCGAGACTCCCCCCTTCACTCCTTCCCGCTCTCAAGTTCAGCTTTTATTCCATGATGATCTGAGAAAATACAGGGAATAATTTCATTCTTTTAAATTTGCTGAGGTTAGCCTTGTAACCTAAGATGTGATCAATTTTGGCAGATGTTCCATGGGCTGATAAGAAGAATGTGTATTCAATTTTGTTAGGATGAAATGCTCTATTAAATTGTCTATTAAATTCAATTGTTGCATGGTGAAGTATAAGTCCAAAATTTCTTTGCTTAGTTTCTTCTTGCAGGATTTATCCAACACTGCCAAAGGGATGTTATAATCTCCAACTATCATGGTACTGGAAGATATCAAATTGTTCATGTCTGTTAGGGTCTCACTTATAAATTGAGGAGCATTTTGGTTGCATGCATAAATGTTAATAATTGATTATCTCATCATGTTGAATGTTTCCCTTAACAAATATGAAGTGACCATCCTCATCTTTCCTTACTGTTCCCTCCCTTAACAAATATGAAGTGACCATCCTCATCTTTCCTTACTTTTTTAAAAGCCTGATGTATCTATAAATAGAATTGCATCTCCTGCTTTATTCTGTTTTCTGTTTGCCTAGATTATAGTTTCTATCCCTGCACCCTGAGTCTATATTTATCCTTTAAGATAAGATGAGATTCTTATATGCAGCAGATATCTGGCCTGCCTTTTTGTATCCAGTCAGTCAACCTGTGTCTCTTTAGCAGATGATTTAAGCCATTCAAAATAACTGATAGTATTGATAAGCCTGGTAATATTTTGAGTGTCAAGTTTTTTGAAAGTCCAGTGGACATTTTTAATCCTTTCACCACTGTGGAAGTTGGGTTTTGATACATTATTTCTGAGTGAGTTTACTTTGGTGGTAGAGTATTGTGGTGTTCATTATGGGGGATGGGTCTGAGAATATCTTGAAGAGCTGGTTCAGTTATGGCTAATTTCTTCAACATGTGAATGTCATTAAACTATTTGACTTCTCCATCATAAATGAAACTCAGTTTAGCTGGATACAGAAACCTGGGCTGAAAGTTGTTTTGTTTTAGGAGATTAAAGGTTGATGACCATCCTCTTCTGGCTTGAAAGTTTCAGCAGAAAGATCTGCAGTCATTCTAATATTCTCCCCCTTGTAGGTTATGATTTTCTTACATCTGGCTGCTTACAGGGTTTTCTCTTTCCTATTAACTTTGGTGAAGTTAATTACAATGTGTCTAAGGGATGCTTTATTTGGATTGAGTCTTGAGACAGTCTGAAACTGCTATCTGAATTTCAGTATCTCTTACATGTTTGGACAGTTTTCCTCTTAAATCTCTTGGAGCATCTGTGCCTTTCAGATCATTCTCATCACCTTCAGGAATTCCAATAAGGTGAATGTTTGCTTTTTTGGAGTAGTCCCACAACTCTCTCAGGGAATGATCCATCTTTGCTCTCCATTTCTCTTTGTCTTTGGCCATTTGGGAGTATTCAAAGGCTTTGTCTTTGATGTCTGAGATCCTTTCTTCTGCCTGCTCCATCCTATTACTGAGATATTCTACTGTATTTCTCAGGTCTTTGAGGGATGCAACTTATTGTCTCAATTTGTCAATATCTTTGATGATTTCATCTTTGATTCATTGAATTCTTGAGCTACCTTTTTAATTACTCCTCAAACTTCTAATTCCAATTTTACTTCAGTTCTTTTAATCTTTTTTGCTATCTAAATTCTGAAATCAATTTCTTACATCCCAGGCATTTGTTTATGAATAGAATCCTCTGTTGCATCTCCTTTGTCATACCTTGTGGGAGTTGATCTACTCTGGTTATTCATGTTGCCCAAGTTTTTCCACTGATTCTGCCCCATGGTTATTTTTCACTGTTTGTTTAGAGAGTCTAGTAAGGTGGGTTGAGGGCTCCTGGAGGTGTAATTAATCAGCCCTTAATTAAATTGAGGGCTCCTGGAAATGTAATTAATTAGCCCTTTACCAGAGTGCTGGGACTGGTGACTGTGGTTTTTCCCTTATGACTTTAGCAAGGTCCTGTTCAGTACTACAGCCTGAGACTCTGGGGACCTGCTTGGTATGATGGGGGTAGGTGGATCTGTCTTGTATTTAGCTAGACTCTGACCAATCCTAGTGGATCAGTGACTTTGGATTGAAATCTCAGCTGTGGAGGAATACAAGCAATTAAGACACCCTGCCCCCATTGGCAATAACCAGGAGAGGAGAATCAGACCTTCCCTTTACAATACAACCAGAGTATAACCTTGGAGAGTCCCCAGGTGGCCCAAATAAAGAGTTCCAAATGAATTGTCCTGGTCAACACAAACATAGATCAAGCGGGAGAGTTTAAAAGGTCACAAGGAGCTGGTGGGCAGTGCTCTGGGGGTAGCAAAAGTGGGTGGGGTGCCGGCAGCCTGCCGCGGTTCCCAGTGGTTGGTGCCAGCACACGTCCTATGCTATGCTCTTTCCAACACAGGGTAAGTCTCTCTCCCCTTGTGACTCCCAACCTCTATTAAAGTTATAGTTTCAGCTCAACTGCCCCACAGCTCATGAGATGCTCCACCTTAACAAAAATCCAGATTTTGCATGGGGTAGTCTTCCAGAGACAGAGAGAGAAGAGGGGTGGATTGGGAGTTCAGGAAGGTAGGGAGAATATTAGATCAACTTTTGGCCCAAGCAAAAGACTGCCTGGGGTTACAGTGGTCTCTCTCTGTAGGGACTCTGTAGGGAGTCCCAGCCCTCAGTTGTTCTCTCCCCTTTGGTGAAACAAATTATCCTCTGTTCTCTACTTCGTCAAGCTGCTCTCATGGAGGGAGGGAAGGGAAGGATTCCTGTCCTCTTTGGGATCTGTTTTATACCTGAAATTCTTTTCCTTGGAGTCCCAGTTAGCCTCAGCAGGGATGATGTGGACCTATTGATCCTTTCTCTCAGCTCAGCTCCTGAACTTCCACTTTATTGGGTTGTTTCAGGCCATTATTTCTCTCTGGATGGGAGCCTCTGCTAAAAGCTGGCTTCGGTCAGCCATCTTGCCTCATCCCCTCTTTACTCTTCACAACTTCTTTTTCTCACAGGACCCATAGTTTGTAAATTGGCTCCTGTCTTAGCCTGCCATTATCTTACCTATGTTGACTCAACCATTTATCACTGTAAGAATTCTTGTTTCCTGGGCACACTCCCAAAATAAGCTTGTTCTCAGTGAAATTTTTAGACCATAGTCAAATCATCCTGCAAACACAGGTTGATCTTTCCCAGAATTCTTGCTGTTTTTATGATTTAATTCTCAGCAGAGAGCACTGTCTGACTCTGAAAGCCCCTAAGTGTCTGGCTTTCCCAGGTGATTGAATCACTGCTTGTTCTCTGCAATCACCTAGCAGGGAAGGCTGCTGAGCCCCTGGATTTGGACAGTGGGGTAACATTCCTAAGCTGAGGAGCAGATGTCCTGGCCACTGGGAACCACAACCAGCTCCTCCCTTCAGCCTTTTGGAAGCAAGAGGTGCAGCTGCATGAACTGAGACTCACACAGTTTGTTAAATAAAGTGAATATAATAAATACCTCCAGGACAAGCTGTAAGTGCATTTACATGTATTGCAGTGATAAGCTAACACTTAAGTGTCAGTTTCAGCTATCTGGGCAATAGAGCTGGATTCATTAAACAGGCTTGGATTATTCATAATTATTCATAATGGCCCTCTGTTTCCCTTGCCAACAGGCACTTCTGTAGGACAGGCAGAGTGATGAGCCATACTGCACAGCACACCAGTCTGCACCTATGAGCCTTGGTCCCCAAACCTTGATCATGTCCAGAATACTGAGAAGTAAGTATTCACTCAATATTATCTCTTATAAGTTTTCTTACTTTAAAGTTTTGTAATTTTTAAGCTAGGAAGGAAAGAATAGAGGATCTTTACCTTTCTGGAGACCTACTGGAGATGTTTCATTGATCAGTCCTTGTCTGATGGAGGAAGCAATTCAGTCAACACCATTATACTGGGATAGTTCAGATAGTCCGTCAATGCCTTCATTTATTTTCTCCTGAATGTCCTTTACTCAACTTCTTAACCGTGAAAATTAGCTATTACTTTATAGTCAAATAGTGAGGGAAAAAACTAATGAGAAAATGGAATATATAGTGAGTGGAGCATATATTACCATTCTGACTTGATCCTGCCTTTCTAACAGCACAGAAAAGACTTAGTTGATGATTCATGGGCTGCCCATAACCATCACAGTTGTCCCTCATTTTTCCTGGGGGAATGGTTATAGGATCCCCACAGCTATCTGATCTGATGATGCTCAAGTCCTTTATATAAAATGTCATGGTATTACCATTTAATCTGCACACTTCCTTCTGTATATTTTAAATAATCCCTAGATTATTTATAATAATATAATGTAAATTCTAGGTAAATACTTCTTATACTATATTGATTTTATTTGTATTATTTTATTGCTGTATTATTCATTTTTATTTTTCTCCCTCCCCTAATATATTTGATCTATAGTTGATTGAATCCCCAGATGCAGAACCCAAGGCTATTGAGGGCCAATTGTACTGTGTTTAACAGCAGAAATCCAGGAAAATATTGTAGCTGCATAGCACAGGCTCTAAGAACAAATGTCAGCTCTGGTACTTACTAGTCTGGTACTTACTAGCTGTGTCCCAGTTACCTCATTTTTTAAATTGAGTATTATACATATAATAAAACACCTATCTTAAGGGGGTTGTCTAGGAAGATCAAATTAATGAATATATATGACAAACAGTTAAATGAATGCAACACATTAAAAACTCAGGAAAAGCTTAAGAATTATATAAGGTTAGCTATTATTATCAATAATCTTCACAATAAATATGTATTGTTATTGGGTTTTACAGATAAAGAAGCTGAAGTCAGAGTTGTTGTGTCATACAATGATTAATGGAGCATGCATTAGGATGAATCTGTCTGACTTCATAGCCCAGAGTCATTTAACCATTACTGCCTACATGCCCCCCAAATATCCTTCAGCAACAAATTGTATTTGTACTGTTAAAGTCAGTTCCTCAGAGCTGTATTTAATATCTGCAGCTAGAAGTTATGTTCAGTTGCAAGATTATTTCCCCTAAATGGTCCTTGCTGGGTCTAAGGATAGGAGGACAAGATGGTGGGAGGAGGGAGAGGATGATCGTGGGTCCTAAACTTTTGAAAAAATCTGAAGAGAATATTGTGATATTATATTCACAGTGCACTTTTAGTTTAAAAGTGCTGAAGAAGTGACTAATGCAATGCCAGGGCAATGAGTAGAATAAAGGCAAAAATACAAATACACTGGCTGTGGCTGGGCAGAGGACAAGGGCTGCACTCACATGGCTATAGTGAGAACAAACCAGGGGGCACCACTGGGAAGGTCACATGAACTGGCTCAGGGACACTGATGTGCTTACCCAGGGCCCACAGAGTGAGATAAGAAGTGCAACAGAGAAACAGTTTGGGTAAAGACCAAGAAGCTGAGAAGCAAGGTATCCATTCAGGAAAGTGGAATTCAGATGGTGAGAAGAGCTCTGGCCTACAGAGGCCTGAAGTGCTGTGGAAAGTAAGGCACAAATGTCAGTTCGGCACAACATTAAGGCTGGCTTGGCTCTGAGGTTGAGTTTGGATTTATTCTCTGTGGCTCTCAGGGTTGATGAGAAGAGAGTGATATGTTTGGACTTGGGCCTGGGACAAAACTCTGATGCCTCCACAAAGAGCAGAACAGGCCAGGGAGAAGCAGGAGCATTAGATGAATGGTGAAGCTCCCACAAGTCACCAGGTGAGAAGCAGAGGAGAACTCATTCTGATGAGGAGTTGAAAGAGACTTTAGATGGCAACTTAAAGTTGTATAAACAGAATTTAGTGACGGGTAACAGGTGTGAGGACCAAGGCCCCTGGCCCTGGTGGTGTTACCAGAATTTCTTTCTGTAGTAGGTCCTTGGTCTCAGGGATTAGAAGAATGAAACCACAAACCACAGATCGGTGGTTAGATGGAAAGGAATACAGAAAGAATAAAAAGCCCCAGAATTTCTGGCAGAAGGAAAGATCCAAGTGGGAAATCTCTGCGTGGGTCCTTTGTCAAGGGGTATGAGACCTTCAGAAGTACTAAAGTAATGGCCAGGACTTGGTAGAGGGGAAACGCCTTTTCAATGATAAAGATCATATTAACAAATGAATACAGTCTCTCCAGCTTGGGATAAAATGGCAGGGCATTTCCCTTCATGCAATTCTGAAGGGATTCATGAGGGCCCTGTCCAGCCTTGAATGGGGGAACCCTGTTTCAGTGTTTCAGTAAAAGTCACTGACATGAGACAGATTGATTAGTAGAAGAAAAAATACACAAATTTATTTAATGTGCACACACAGAACCCTCAGAATGAATAGCCACAGATGTAGGGGCAACTATGCATTTTTATGCTTAGGTTCAGCAAATATGGGGAGCCATGTAGAAATACAATTGGGACACAAAGGGCGTGATCTAAGGCTGACAGGCTGAATGGGGAAACCCAGCAAGGCTGCCTGTCCAGATCCTTCTTGGCCTCTCTGAGCTGCATTCCTTCTTCTGGGTAGGGGGCTGGTCCTCTGTGCAATGGGGGTCATATTTTTTCTTATTCTTTGGGGACTGGTTGTTTATCCATTAGAATTCTGAATAAATTGAATGAGTAAAAAAATTGACAATTTGTCTGAAATAAGAGTGTGCTTTAAAAAAAGAAAAGTTTCCCCAGAGACCATTTTAATACTATTGAGCATTTAGTAAGAAAAACATTCAAAAATAATCAGCATCAGTGAAGCTGTGGAGCCTGCAAATCCACCATGAAATTCCAAAGGAAGGAGCTAAATCCACTACCAGCAGTTCTCAACCTGTGAGTCGTCACCCCTTTTTAACAATGAAAATACATTGTGGCATTAGGAAGGTTGAGAACCAGTGCTTGAATGTGTTGCAGTGTTTAAAAATGCAGGCACATTATTATGAATTGCTGCTGATCATGGAGTGTTCACGGCAGAGAGTTTGTTCCTAACTATTTTTCTGTTGCCAAGTAGTGCTCAAATGCAGCACTTTAAATTCTGGTTTCATGATGAAATTGGACGCACTGCTTTTTACATTTTCATCCAGCTAAGATCATGTTTGGGAAGAAGCCAGTTGCAGATGCACTATTCTGTCTGTGAGTTGGAAACTCCCAAGTTAACTAAAGTGCAAGAAGTTCAGACAGATTCCTAGGACAGTCTTGCCTGCCTGAGGCTCAGTATGTTCACAGGACACCCAACTCTTGCTGGCCCCTGGGATGACTTCCTATTCCCATCAGCTGGGCTCCATTTCCTTTCTCACAGAAGATCCTCAGTAAATATATGCTAATTTGGCTTTGTCTTCTTAAGATAGTCTGTATTTGGGTTCCAGAAATCCTTATTCAATGAAAATAGTTCTAAATAGCACTTTAGCTTTTCCAAAAAAGCTTCCTTCTTATATTTTTAGCTGCATTATAGAAACAACTCCAAGAGGCAGACCAGGCTTGTCAGCGCCAGCAAACCTACCAGACATCCAAATAACAGAGCATTTTAATACCTTGATGGCAGCCACACAGCCAGATTAGGTGACAGTGGGATATCAGTCCAGGCCCTCCCGCCCCAGACCTGTGCTCTCTGCTTCCTGTGAGCTGCCATGTACGCAGAGCCTGCACAGCTGGCAATTCGGACTTTAACAAGGGAAGTCAAACACACCATCTACAGGCCTAGAAAGAGTGATGAAAAAAATCTCAAATATAAACTCGTGATCAAGGACGTTAACTTCAAAAATTAATAAGAGTTTTAGGTGTGAGGGAACATTTGTCGTGAAGCCTGTGCCCAGGGTTGACCCTGGGAGCAGAGAATGTGACTTGCCATGTTTCCTTCTGTTGCACAGCTGTCTGCAGATTATCTAGGCTAGGTGGGGGACAAACTTTTTCTGTAAAGAAGATTTTAGGGTTTATGGGCCACTTGGTGGCAAGGATTCTGCAGGGCCATTGTGATGCAAAAACACCCCAGAAGACACATAAACAAATGAGCCTGACTGATTCAGAGAAGTTTCATTTACAAAAATGGCCATCAGGCTCATTTCCCCACCAGCCTCACCTGGCAGAGGATCAGTGAGTGACTTATTCAGCCTTTTAGGTGTTAACCATGAATATCTTCAATAGGAAGAACACTTTGAATTGAACCCTGAAAGGTCTTTAGGGTTGTTAGCTTCATGAGGCCATTGGGTGAAATACTTATTGGAAGGTTGTGATTTCACAGTCAATTTCCACTAAAATTTAACCTTTGTCAAAGATCTTTCTAGGAAAGATTTGTGTTCATCAGTTAAAAAAAATTTAATCTCAGGGGCAGGGCCTATGGCTCAAAGGAGTAGGGCACCAGCCCCATATGCCAGAGGTGGCGGGTTCAAACCTAGCCCCAGCCAAAAACTGCAAGAAAAAAAAAAAAATTTAATCTTAATTAGCTAGATCCAAAGATTTGAAAGTCCACTTTACAAGCAACTATGGTTTCAGCTATACCCTCAGATTTGTAATTTCTACATCTAACTGCTTGTTTTAGAACAAGAAGCCAAATTAAGTCATGGATTTTTAAAATATACATTAATAATTTTCCTGTGATATAATAAGGTCAGAGTTTATTTACTGTGGACTTCTAAGCTCACACAAACTTTTCCTATAATTAAAAGAAAGAGAACTCATGAGCACTAAATAATCAGGCATGGGCTCCCAATAGGAGTTTTGGTTTTTGTTATTCTTTAATTTTGTTTTTCCCTTACTGTTCAGCTAGGTGTCGGATTATTGCAGCTGATATATTTCTATATTACTTCAATCTTCCATTGTGAACAATTTAAATCTGTCTTGCCAGAAAAGAGAATTTAGAAACAAGAACAATCTTGAAAGGAAGAATTTGACATTCTTTTTTTTTTAATTTTTTTATTTTTATAAAATTATAATTGTGTACATTGGTGAAATCATGGGGAAAAAAGTGCTGACTACATATACAATCTGAAATATTTTAATATAACTAGATAACATAGACTGAATGTCCATATAATCACTATATGAA
>CAUYON010204718.1:0-90365 GCA_963573935.1 Arctocebus calabarensis | reverse complement strand
GTGCTATTTAAAAGATTGACATGTGAGCTATGCTGTATTTCATTTGAAAAACAGAAATTTGTAGTATTGCAAAGTGTTGCTTTAATCTTCTGAAGGGAATAAGACAGCAGACATTTCTTGTAGGTAGTATACAAAGCACTTTGTTTATTAAAGCATCATCACTTTTAATTATCATTTCTGTAAAGGTGGAAATTTAGCTCAGCACCAATGCAATATGCAAGAAAATTTTATGACATCTATTATTTCCATTAATATCTGAAAAGATGTTTCAATAACCAACTAAACTGCATGAATGGCTAGTAGTTTTTTAAATGCAATTCTTTTTATATTCTATTACATATTTCAGTTTTTTTTTCAAAAATTCACCTTCTATAGCAATGAGAAAAATTGCTTCCTCCGACAATTAATATCTAGCAAGTAGAGATACTCTTGTCTTTGCTTGTCAGCTAATAGTAATTAAAAAGGAAGGAAAATGAGTTGTTGAGCCATTGTGGCATGACCCTGCCTTGCCAGTACCTCTCTCTTATCTGCAGGATACACTCTGTAGTCACAGAGCAAAGCGAGGAATGCTGTAGCAATGAATATTTGTTTAAACAGATTACTGTCAAAGCAATTTTTAAGTAAGTAAAAAATAGAGTATTAATTAGAAGCCAATGAAATAAAATCATACTGCTCTCGCTTGCCAAAATATTACCTGTGTGTCAAATAGAAGTGTGTATGACCAGCATGTTAGTATTGCTTGCCAGTTACCAGAGCAGGTGGTCATTAGAAGCTTTTGCTAGAAGCCATATCGTTTCCCCATGAATAGCTTGGTAAGGTCTAATCATTTATTTCTCCCTGAATTAAGAATTATTTCCACTTTCAGTTGTCAAAGTACCTGTCCATAATGCCAATGAAACGTTTTAGCAGTTCTCCTTCATGGGCTGAGAACGATTTACTGTGTTCAGAATTTTTTAATCTGTCTTACTGGATAAACTCAAATTACCGGCTTTCCTGGATAAATTCAAAATCTCTACTAGGTGCCTTCTTTCTTCTTTACAAATAGCATAATTGAAAGCATTGTTTTGGTAGAGTCTTCTCAGAAGACCACATTATCACCATTTAAATTAGTCCTAATTCATTTTACATTTGCTTATTTTACTGTTAACTTTCCCAGAACTAATTTTTTTTTTTTTTACAATTAGAACATCTGAATTTTAATTACATTACCATCAAGAAGCTCATTAAAGTCACTTAATTGGCAACATTTCCAAAAAAACCTTAGCTGGGTTTAATATATTTTAAAGAGTTACTGTCAAAGTATAATTTCACCATTACAAACAGCTTGGCAACAACATTTGCATAAAGATCTGTCAGTTTCTGAAAAATGCTCAAATGTTGGGAAAATCAGATTCGTTAAGTCGCCTTTACTGAAACAGTCTAGAAATGGAGAAATTGTCTCATATATTCATCTTTGTAACCCCTGCAGTTCCCAGAATGCTCACATGCAAAGCATAGGTATTCAAGAAATGTTTTTTTGAAGGAAATAAGTAACACGTTTTATAAATTGAGTAGATTTTTTAAAAAACCT
The DNA here is from genome assembly GCA_963573935.1 of Arctocebus calabarensis. Classification (NCBI taxonomy): domain Eukaryota; kingdom Metazoa; phylum Chordata; class Mammalia; order Primates; family Lorisidae; genus Arctocebus; species Arctocebus calabarensis. The sequence continues at coordinate 88,795 of CAUYON010204718.1, read as the reverse complement.
CAACTAAAAGTCCTCTCATTTGTGTTCAATTTAACCAAATACTCATTTGCTTGATGCCTTTTTCTCTTTCACTTTAAGGAATATTAGATAGTCACGTAGAATTTTGAAAACTTTTAAAAATAGCTCTAAAGTCAGCATTGTGGGACTACAATTTGAGATTATTTTTAGAAATGAATTGTTTTATAGCTTCCTTATACTTACTAGGATTTTTTGGGGGGGGTCATCTATAGTACTTAAAATAGTGGCTTGGAATTGCATTCAATGAATAAATGAATGAAAGGAAATCTCAAGTTTATTATAAGTGTAGGATAATTATACTTTGCAGCTTTAGTTAGAGTATTGGGTCACCTTCCTCCCCAAATCCATATCTAACAATAAGACATAGCAAAAGATAATTACTATTGCAATATAGCTTCATGCAAATAGAAAATGCAAGATGTTTTTCAAACAGTCTTTTTGGCTTGGCATCGTCTACTTACAATCTCTTTCTTTGCACTTTATGCACCTTTTATCTTCTAAGCCAAAAGAAGAACCTAGCAAAGCTGAAGAAAATCTGAACATTAAGAAAATTGTCTCCAGGTTGCTGCCTTGCTCTCTACTGCCTCCTCAAAGTCTTGCCTGCTGTCTTTGTTTCTTTGAGACAGGGTCTCATTGCCCTGGGTAGAATTCTGTGACGTCATAGCTCACAGCAACCTCAAACTCCTGGGCTCAAGTGATCCTCTTGCATTGGTCTCCCGAGTAGCTGGGACTATAGGCGTCTGCCACACAGCCCAGCTGTGTTTTACAGGTGGAGTCTCTTTCCTGCTCTGGCTGGTCTTGAACTCCTGAGCTCAGGCAATTTACTCGCCTTGGCCTCCCAAAGTGCTGGGATGACAGGCATGAGCCACTGTGCCTGGCCTTGCCCAGTGCCTTGTATACGGTCAGACTCAATCCATGTTTGTTGAATGAGTGAGTAAATAAAAGAAGACATGCTGAGAGTTTTGAGAAGGGCCTGGGTAATTCTACCTGGGGGAAGTCAGAGAAGGTTTCATCAACAGTAATATAGAAAACCTGAATCTGCTATGAACACTGAGATACTCATTCAGTCAACAACTGGTGAATGTCTGAGACATGCCATATTCTGAGTCCCAGCCTATGAAGGTTCCTCCAGGGCAGAACTGTTCAATAGCATGTTCTGAGATGATACAAATGGGGTTCCTCTGCTATCCTACATGGCTGTCACTAGCCGCATGTGGCCACTGAGCTAGAGTGTCTGAAAAACTGCATTGTAATTTTATCGAATTTTAACTCATTTAAATTTAAATAACCACATGTGGTTCCTGGCTACCTACTGCACTGGGCAGCACTACTAAGATTTCACAGCATGTAGAGACAGGAAGAACATATTTGAGGAGAGAGAAGACCTGCGGAGGCTGAGGTCAGAAGGGTTGGGAAAATCTGCAGTGGGACAGATTGCCAGGGGCTCTATGTGCCACACAGCTAAGTTTGAAAATTATTTTGTAGACAATGGTGACTCACTGGAGCTTTCTAAGTGGGAAACTGACACGATTCGATTTGTCTCCTAGAAGTTGCCTTCGTGGCAGTGGGAACGGAGGCCAGAGGTAGAGACCACGGATCGCCGCAGGTATTAGGATCCAGCTTTGCACATTCCACAAAGGCAGAAAATAAGTTGGAGGAAGAAGATTCCTGTTCTTTTTCCTCTCTGTAACGACCTTCTGGTCTCCCCAGATGGAGTATTAGTAAATGACTTGGTTCTCCTCCTTTCCCTAGTTAGAGTGAATGCTAAGAAAGCTACCAGGAAATCTGAACTGGCTTTGCAGGCTGCTGTGTGCAGCACAGAGAAGGTGGCAGTGTCCGTTCACACTCAGCCATCGCGTGCAAGTGCACCTAAGGCTCTGCGACCAGTCCTGAGTCTGGGCAGGCGTTGTTCTGGATCCCTGGCCACCACACAGCCCCCTTCCTCATGTGGGAGGTGGGGATGTGAGGCCTGAGTGGGAGGCATGGTTTCAGAAAACAGAAGCGTCAGGAGTGCAGGACTGGTCAAAGGCTGCAGGCTCTGGAGAAGACTGTGATCTCCGATCTCTGGAGCGGTTCTCCTGCCTATGGAACACGAGGCAGAGGGAGGCCATGAACATACTCCCCCTGCAACTGGAAAGCCAGCAGCGAGCAAGCGACGGGCAGGCTTGTCCAGGGTGGTCTGAGGCTGAGAAACAGACGGTGGCTTGGTGGCTACTTCCAACAGTCCCTCAAGAAATAGCTTCTGGTGCTCTGGTTTGGGTCTTTTTCATTCTGTGGTAATCACAGAGGTGGCAGGCCACCGTAGTTTCTAATTGATGGTGGAGGTTACTGGCAGAACATGACTTTGGGGAGTACAGACATGACAGAAGTTTTTTTCCCAAAATACACTTTATAATGTAGAACTAAAGCCACAGAAAAATCGCATAGTTTTAAAACTTTCCTCTCTAGCTACTGGTGTCCATTTTACTTATTTTTGTATTATTTTGTTTAGTTAGGTTATGGGTTAGCAAGCCGAAAGCAGTTACCATTACTAATTCTAAAAAAGGATTCAAAATAGGAACTTTTCCAAATTCGAAGCATTTCTTAAAAAGAGCCTGAATTCAAAAGTCTGACTCTACCCTTGTCAAAAGTTTCTGGCAATGTTGAAGACATCTTCTGAGACAAATGTAATAAACATTTCTTGCAGGGACAGTACAGAGTGCAAACATCTCAAGCATGAGTCATTATCTTCACTGAACAACGCTGTAGCCTGCTCTGAGCTGTTTGTCCCAGTATTTGGAACTCTCATTACAAAAATCTAAAACTGCTCTGGATTCTTCTTCCCCAGGACCACCCTAATACTACTCGTGTGCTTGCCTTTCACCAACACTTCTTCCTGTCATAGAACCTGGAACCTGAAATCAATGAGCACAGACAACATACAGCACTTGAACTTCTGACTTTATTTTCTTTCCTCAAATGAACAGGTGGATAAAACACCGTCTGCGTCCAAAGCCAAGTGCATGGCTCCCGTTTCTCATCTTTCACAGAGTACCCGAAAATGTAAACAATATTTAGCTTGAACATCTGAGTCCTCTTCGTTTTTTCCTAACCTTTAGAACAACATTCGTTTATACCGGCATTTTACAACATAACAAGTAGAACAAGCAAACGGTCTGAGACATATACAAGAAGTTTTCAGATTGTGATACAGGCTTGCAATTGCATCATTTTTAGTCTGACAAAGAAAAACATTGCTTTAGAAAGTGGGTCATGTGAGTATATAAGTGGTTGGTGGACAGGCCGGACAAGCCGTGGTTCTGGTCCGAGTACCACTGAAATACAAAGAAACAAACCTGTTTTATTCATGCAGTCACAAAATGCATCTAGATTTGACTTTTTTGTGCTTTTAGGAGTTGGTACCTTTTCTAATATTGTGAAGTAATTTTATCAAAAGACACTGGAAGAAGTAAAATAGCTTATATGTAAAAAGTGTATTTAGAGCAGGATGATTTCAAGAGCTTTTTATTAAACTTCACTACTGTTTCATAGTCTTTAATTTGTATTTTAGATCTCAGTGGCTGAGTTTCATGGACCCCACAGGATCAGGATCAGAAGGCATGGGTTCCTGAATTGGTGTGTTGGGTCTGTTACTTTGCTTCTCTGGAGCTTGGTTTCTTCATTTGAAAAACAAAGGAGTTGGATTTGAATTTTCCCTGACTCCTTTTAGTTCAAAAATTCCATGAGGCTTTTAGCTTATGAATATAATTTCTCTCTGTTGTAGAAAATCCACAATATAATGTATCAACATATAACTGTAAATATCTTACACAGGAGTTAAAATAGCATTGTAAAAAGGTGGGGCGATAGTGTTATACCTTTAAACTTTATTATTGGAGAGATGCCAGTAAGATTGTTTTCACTGTTAAAGGTGTCAGTGGTCATGATATTTGCTAAGTTGAATTTACTTTGAGAGTCACAATAAAACCAATCAGAAAAATTTCACCTTGCCCTTTGTAATTTTAAAATTGATATATAATAGCTGTACATATCTTTGGGGTACGTGTGATATTTTGATACCTACATACCTTGTATAATGATCAAGTCAGGGTAACTGAGATATGTATCACTTCAAACATTTATCATTTCTTGGTTTTGGGAACATTATAGTTCTTCTCTTATAGCTATTTTGAGATATACAATGAATTATTGTTAACTATAATTTCCCTACTATACTATCAAATACTAAAACATATTCCTTCTATCTAACTGTATTTATATACCACGTAACCAACTTTCTCCTACTTCTCCCTTTCCTTCCCAGCCTGTGAATTTTTTTAAAAAACACTTCCAAAAAATGAGGATCTCCTTTGCTGAGTTTTTGTTCAATATAAACAATTGAGGGGGGATTTGTGAGGAAAGAAGTAGTTACCAAGGATGGCCCCCCTTGCCTTAGCTGGTGCCACATTTTCTTCTCTGTTTCCATTTTCCACTTCTCATGCAACCTGGGTTTTACATGTGGTTAATTCATTCATTCACTCCATAAAAATCTGAGCATCTGTGATGGGTCAGGCTTGTGCCAGGTGCTGAGAATAGGAGGAAGAAAAGGTTCTCTAACCCTGAATGGAGCCGTAAGACTTCAGGGAACCTTTGAGCTTGCTCATAACATTCTACAATTGCTTCTTACTAAACAAACAGAATCTTCTAGCTGCATCGGGACTCCCAGCCTTTGCAGGGACTCCAAGCACACAGCTACACTTTCATACAAGCAATTGCAGAATGACTGGATGTTTGAGCTAGAAGCTCATTTAATCTTGTGAACTCCTTTATTTCATAAGACTCAACTGGGAACCCAGAGGCGATCTGGCTTGCCTAGGGTCCTTCCGGGAGTTAATGAAAGATCCAAGATTCATTTGCTAATGTTCTTCCTTCTCTACCCTGCAGCTTTATTCCCAGGTTTTACCAAAATAATTTTAAAAGTAAGTAAAAAATAAAACCCGGTCCTTTTAGCTTGGGGTTCTAAGGCCATGAACATGAGTCAAACGAAATTATATACCATTGCCTGGAAATCCACTTGTGCATTAACCAGAGCTTTAGCAATCTGTGCTGAGTTTTGAAAGTGCACATTATCTGCAACAAAGAGAGAGGGAGAGAGTTAAAGTGCTGCTAAATACCAGAAAGCACGGAGTGACAATGTACTGCCTGGAAATGAACACCAACAATTATCTAGTCATGCATTTGACATTGTCAGCAGTGAGTAATCACACTCAGATATGGAAATGTCCCTGACTCTTAGGTACTGACCCTGAGCATAGGCATAGGAGGATGCTTAATGTTTCTTAAACAAAGTGATGCTGGCTCAGTATTTTTATGTGTAAGAGTCTTGCTTAAACCTCACCATCTGCTGTTCCGTGGATGAGAAGATAGTCTACATTTCTGAAATATTCTGCTCTTGCCATCACAGTTGAATTCTGGAAAAGAGAAAAAAATTAACATTTTAGTTGCTGCAAGTTCTAATAGAAAACTAGCTAAATCATTGTGCAATGGACTTAGCACCAATACTGAAATTATGTATTGCTTTGGTTGATAAATATTTAAGAGTCAGAGCAACACATTTTCATCATCATTTGCATTACTTCCATCTGATTCTTAGTTTGAAAAACTGAAAGTTTATGTGTCATATGTTACATATGAGTGAGACCTTAGGCATAAATGATGCCCGCTCAAGCTGTGTAGGGGTTGGGGGGTGGGGAGAAAGATCAGAAAAAAGGGAGGCTAGGGAAGGAGGGAGAAGGAAAGAATAGGTTAGAGAGGGTGGAGAAAGAAAAAATAGAATCCAAAAGGAGTAAAATCCTCTCTGGTGATGTGCTTTGCACTTAACAAAAGATCATATTTGCTTAGGGACCCAGGATTAAAGCTGTCAACTCGGAATTACTGCTTTAAAGTTATTTAGCACATCTGAAATAAATTAATGACCTCAATAAAAAAGGAAATGCTTACTTTATAGTGCTCAAGATTGTCGTCCTTTGTTGGGAGACCCATGAATCTCTCCGTGTAAATAGATGCTATAAAATAGATAAGAATACGTTGCTTACGGGTGATACGTGTCCTTTCATCAACCAGCAATACTTTCTTGTTTAATAACCGTGCCTCAAATCTCTCATGTAGAGCTCTTGGGGTAAATCCTTGCCTTCCTTTGCTAAAGTGATTGGCCTGGAAGAATGTGTGTTGTCTCTGCAATTTGCCTCAATATGGCTAGAGAAATAGTGAGGAAGAGATTATAGAGCCAGGAGCATCTAAACATGACCTTTCTAGGGCTGATCTTAATCTTTATCACTTCTATCCCCCTCAGGGGAATGATAAGGTAAAAATGACCCATAGAATGATCTCAATTTATTTAACAAGAAATCACAAAACCAGCTACCTCGAGCACTTTTACTTTTGTTTTACTTCCTCTGGGATCAAAGTACATTGCCCAAATCCACTCTCCCAACTTCTCCCACCGCCAAAAACATATACATTTTTTTTCCTGAATAAAGATTCCCTATAAGTCACAATTATCTCATTTGTACCCACACACAGGGAAGAGGACCTGATAACAGCTAACTTTTATACAATTATTAGAGTTGCTTCCAAATATTCATCCTTCATTGACATTAATTGTGAAAATAGGCACACACACACACACGTTTTGTTTCTCTGATATCTGGAACAACGGAGCCAGCAGTTGCTACTGTGGGATGGAGGTGAATTGCTTGGCCCCCTAGCCTGACTTTGCATAGTCAGTTATGTGCTTCAAAGGCAATTATGCTGTAACTCTGTGCCTGCAAATACAGAGTTAGCACTGATCTTAAAAATTCAGTTCAGCAGGGGCTCAAGGTTTCTGGAAGAAAAGGTGGTATATTGGATTACGGAAGAGCTCTTCCTCACCCATGAGATTTCTTTGATTGTTCCAACGTGATTATAGTGAATCGTATAAACAAACTTGTTTACAGATTATATTTTCCCCAGTGATGCTGGGGTGAATTTGACTGCATAATTCATCTTCCTAGCAACCTTAAATATAGAGTAATTACGTGTTAAATGTTTTCAGGGCAACATTTATGAAATGTTTCCATACCGTAATATTCCCAGCTGGAGACTGGAGCCACAGCTATCCCACATTTGAAAAGACCAGTTCCGGATGCAAGGGCCAGTGATGAAACATAACCTCCGTAGGACTGTAAAGACATTGTTATGAGTCAGTCCCAGATTTCCTTTCATAAGCTTCCCTCCATATGTTTATAGCAACTCTACAGTCAGGACTGAAGGAAGCTGGGAGATTCGGCTAAGGGTAGATTAAATGTCTATTTTTCACACTTGGCAGCAAGCTCTGCCACACGTAACAGTGATTTCATCCCTAATAAATTAGAAGTACTTGGTTTACAGGCCAGAATAGACCCCCCTAAAACACGGTAGGATAAAAGAGAGAGATAATTGCAATTTTTCTACCAAAAAGAAAATTGTTTTCTCTATCTTTTCCACTAGGACCTTGCCAGAACAAAAAAGATTTTATTTGAGAGAGATGCACAGAAAAAAGGAAATTATTACCCAAATGTAACTATAAGATACTTCTTCACAGTTTTCAAAAGCCTTGTGAAGCAGACAGTATAGCTATATATTTACTTATTTTCACAATAGAACACCAAAGGAAGGACGCAACAATCTTTTGGATAATTTAAGTCGTGGCCAGAGTTTGTGTGTCTGACATAGTGGTACATATTCTGGTTTTAGGATTTTTGAAATCGCAGTTTAAAGGAGGAAAAGTCATTGGCGTCTTTGACAACTTTGTCTTTCTTCCCCCAAATTTAATGGCAAAGCAAAGAAATGCAAGAGAGGATACAAATTGCAGCGTCGGGAGTAGGTTTCTGTCTCATCCAATTCCTTCTCCAAGGACTAGAGAGAGGACGGAGAAATGGGACCCTGTAAATAGAAAGAAACCTTCCCAAAGTCCCTTGGAAAGGTGAACCTTTTCCTAATAGGAAGAAAGGAACAGGGTATCACAATAAGCTCCACTTCCTCCTGCAATGCAAGCTGGTCTGTCCAAGCATGCTGGGAGAGAGGTGCTTCTCCTGCGAACGGTGAGGACTAGGCAGTTCTGGGACATGGACCAAAAAAAAAAAAAAAATATATATATATATATATATATTATATATAAATGCACTAGATAAATATATATATTATATATATATGCACTAGATTAGGAAGTAATTCTCAGTGTTTATTCTTGGCCTGATGCAGGAACGTCACTAAAAATTAGAAGAGGATAGAGTGACTCTCCAACTAAAGCCACAGCTTGCTTATAGGACCTTATGTCAGCAATTTCTGGGAGTCACTCCCTTCATGTCAGGACAGATCGTGCCACCCTTGACCACAGGAAAGTCACTCTTCAGAGAAGGAGTAAGAGAGACAGACGGGGGGTGACCCCAGATTATTGGCAGGGGTCTCTTCTTAATCCATGAAATACGTGGCATGGGAGAGTGAGATGAACAATCTTGCTGAATTCAACAGTTAAATAACATTTTCAAACTGCCTTACAGTTTTATGTTTCCAGCTCTCATGAATTTTATTGAGGACTATTAGCTTCAAAACACAAAAGGGGCAGCTCCAATTATGCCATGGCTTCTCTCTATTATACTGGGAGAGAATAAACCTTGTTTTAATAGGGGAAAAATCTATTTTAAAAACAGAAGAGATGTTTGGGTTTGAAAATCACTGTAGTAAGTGAAAATTCCCTACCTGGTCCAAACTTTCACTACAACATAAAAATCATCTGTTTTGATTAGTAGGTTAGTAACATCTCTGACGGAAATGAAGAGCTTTCCCTCCCTCTTAATGTTAAGTTCAAATGAGAGCAGAGTAAGCCAGAGACCTTTAGAAAAATTATTATCATTTATAGTTCTATTGGAAAAGTGTGTTCATTACAAGTAAAAATACTGGTTCCTACTTCTTTTCCTGTCACAGAGGAAATAGCATAAAGTGAGATTTGAAATGAAAAGCTTTTGCATATTGTAAAAGGGTTGGTAAACATTTCTATTCAGTCTCAGGAATTACCAATCTACACTTGGTGATTAGGGGAAAATGCTATATTTAAATAAAATTTTCTTCCTTTCAGAATGAATACAAATTTTCTCTAGGAATCTGTAAGCAAAAGCTACTGTGTTAGCAGCACACACACACACACAAAAGGTGTGCTTTAAATTCTCAGGCAGCTTGGAAAAGCTATTCCTATTGTAGAAATGAAGAGGGGGAAAAAAAGAAAACCCAAGTTGACTTTTTCCTGCTCTCCCCACGAGTGGGGCTCCCAGGCAGAGTGGGTGGCTGCTGCAAGAAAAGAACCTACAGAGCAGATTGGCCATAAGAATTCTAGAATTCTGTCCTTTGCACTTAGATGCCTTGCCATTTTGTTTAAATGAAGGATATTTTTAAAAACATTCTTAGAAGGGCACAGAATTTTGAAGGAGGGTTTATGGAACACGCTCATTTGAGCCACAATGCACACTGGAACATTACACTTCTAGGCAATAATAATAACGGGCTAACATTTGTTGGGTCATGTCACTACAATGGTCTTTGTGATCCCACACAATCTTTTTGCCTTCTCCCACTTATATCTCCTCATCTATTTCTCCCCTCTTGCTCTTTAGCTCTCCTGATGTCCTTTGAACTGTCCAAATCACTTCTAGCCTCAGGACATTTGCAAATGCTGCAACCTTTTGCTTGGAATGCTCTTTCCACAAAAACTGGCATGTCTAACTTCCTTCTCTCTTCAAATGTCAAATGTCACCTCAAATGAGATCTCCCTGCCCTTCTAAATTAAAATTGTACCAACCCTGCACCATCCGCCTGTCTTATTTCCTTTCGTTTTTCTCCATGGTACTTAACATCATTTAATATTCTACATGTTTTATTTATTTATCTTGCTTATTGTCTTTTACCGTTCCCAGCTCCATAGGGTAGAGAGATTTTTGTCTTATCAATGAATGTTTTCCTAGCACTGAGCATTTGATCTGACATACAGTAGGAATAGAGTAAATGTTGGCTGAATATGTAGCTCTATTAACTCATCGATTCCTCAGAGTATCTTGGTATGGAAACTCTTGCTGCATTTCACAATGAGGAAACTGAGGCTCAGAGTAAATTTATAGAGTCTGTGGAGTCAGTAAGTAGCAGAGCTTGAACTCAAACCCAGGACATCTGACTCAGCAACCCACACCATTTTCTTATATCCCCACATTAGGGAAACCTCTTTTGGGAGAACTTTAAGTTCAGAATCTAATATAGCCTCATTAGAGGTGCATTTGTCCTACTTTTACATCGTTGATCACACATAGCAATTCAAATTGCTTATAATTAGTCACTGGAAGAGAAAGGAACTAAGATTAAATCATGAACTAATGCTTATTCAACACCACCTGGCTAGGCCTATATTAACAAAGCAAAGCCCAGAAATGAGGCTGTTATTCTAATAATTTAGGCAAAACTCTCACTGCTCTTCAATTGTCAGAATAATTGCTTCAATGTTTCATTGCACATTGTTTGTCTCCCCTGACACTGTTGGGCTGGATAATTCTTTGTTATGGGGGGCTGTCCTGTGCACTGTGTGATTTTTTAACAGCTACCCTGGCCTCTATCCACTAAGATACCAGCAGCATTCACCCAGTGACAATTAAAAATGTCTCCAGATGTTGCCAAATGTGCTCTGAGGGGCATAGTCGCCTTCCCTAAGAAACGCTGTCATAACCAGATACTTGTTAGGCACCCTGGTGGGCACAGAGTGGATATTTACCAAGTAGCTAAATAAGGGCTACTGGGATTTGATTTATGTGAACCAGAAAAATGAAAAGGGAAGCTTCAACTGTTTTCTCCCTACTCTGTGAACTGCATAATGGAGGAAAATGTGGGATTTGCATCTTATTGACCAATTGACTTCAAAAAATGTTGTCTGGTTAGGTATCATGTATTTCTCAGACCACTAAAGTGCCTAGTCCTTCATAGATTCAGACACTTTCTTCCGTGATGTGAAACACAGTAATAGCTAAATATTAGGGTCCTTCTCAATGTCTTCCTCTTCCTCATCTCCAGTTTTCTTAGAGCCCTGCTTATTACACAGCAAGAGAATGTAGAGCTATGACCTCCTGCCAACTGCTACTTCATTGCCTAAACTCAGGTCTTTGATACTTGTCCCTGGTATTACTGCTTTCCTAGCCACTCAGCCCATCCTCTTCCTTCATATCAGCCCATTCTCCACTTGCAATCAAGATTATCTTTCTAAACCCCCAACACTACTACAGACTAACGTCAAGAGCACTTCTCAGAGAGGTGTCCAAGTAAAATATTGTTAACAGGTGTTTGGGGATGGGATGGGAGAGGAATAAAGAGTTGTGGAACCATTATAGCATTAATGATTTGCCAAATTATTAGAACACAGAACCTTCTCCTGAAAAAAATCTCCTGTTAATTAGTGGGACACATTTTGGGTACATTAATGTATAGAATTAAATTCAGTTTACAAAGCATCACAGACGCTTGAAATGGCCAATATTGTGCTAAATATTTTAGAAACAAACTAAAATAAGAACAGTCCATCACCTTGACAAGCTTACATTCTTTTTTTTTTTTTGATGCATAAAAAGCTTTTAATAATATCCAGCATCCTTTCTTTTTTTTTTATTAAGTCATTTGTACATAGATCATACGTACATTTATGCCATTATGGGATTTGATGTGTTGATTATTTGTACAAATGGGAGTGCTTACATGCTACTAATCAACATAGCTCTCACCTCATTTACCCAATTACAGCATTACATTCTTATGGGAGAAACCAATAGACAAGATAAAACAAGGTAATTCCTATTATGAGAAATATAAAGAGCTAAAGGAACACAAAGGAAGTTATATCTAAGTTGGGTCCTAAAGAACAAGTGTGAGTTTTCCATTTTGGAAGGAAGAAGAGATGGGGAATGGAAGAAGAGATTGGACATTGCAGTTGTAGGGAACAGCACATACAAAATCATGGGAACAGGGAAACTCAGGCATAATTTAAATTACTCGCAGTGTGTAGGGAGAAGTAGAGAGAGATGAGACTGGACACGTAAGTTGGAGGCCGAAGACCAAGAGCCTTCCACACAAAGAAATGTATTTGGGCTTTATGTTGTGGGCAACGTGGATCCCCATAAAATATATAAGCAGAAAAGCAACACAGAAAAATTTGTTTTGGATTGATAACTTCATTAGCAATGCTGGAACATGTGAGGCAAACGCACTGAGGACAGTTAAAAAGCAACTAGAATATTTTAAATTGGTGCTACCCAGTCTATGAAGCATGGACCAACAGCATCTGGGTTACCTGGAATCGTGTCAAAAATGCAAACTCCTGGGCCCCACCCAGGCACCCTGAATCACAATCTCTGGTGGTAGGGCTCTGGGAGCTATGGCTTAACAAGCCCCCAGGTGAGGTTTATGCAAGCTAAATTTGGAAAATTCTGATTTAAATTACATATGAAGAAACTCAAATTAGGGTGATACGAGTGGGGAAAATGAAAACAGAAGGTAGAATCGACAGAACTTATAACCAACAGAATGTTGGAGTCAGCAAAAGGGGAAGATGGAAAATGGTTCTCAACTTTCTCATTTGGCTGACTAGATGTGTGGTGAGGCCTTTAGTGATGATGAGGCTTGCTTTGAAGTAGACTTTAACAAGATTATCTTGGGTACACAAAGCTTGAGGCACATGGAAGAAATTTAGGAAACATGACCAGTAAACACTGATGCTCAGAAGAGGCAGGTGCTGGTGGCAGGGATCTGAATGTCATAATCATTCTGGAACAAGTGTTTGCCCAAGGAAATAAAAAGTAGTTAGGGTCAAAGCTAGACCCAGAAAAACACTAACAATTAAAGAATTAATGAAATCTAATGACTGTAGAGGCAGAGAAGAATGAAGGGAAAGATGTCCCAGAGCCATGCACAGAGCCCCTTTCCTTCATGTGCTTTAAAAGACCTTCTGTTATCTGGCTACTTGCTTACCCAGACTCATCCCCTATGCTTTCTTCATGCTACTTCAGACTTTCAAGTTTCAGGCTTTCCTGACCAACTCAGGCACATCACCCTCTTTGTTAACTCTGGACTTGGGGATACGGTTTTCACTCTTGAATGCCCTGTTACTCAGCTCTCTTCACTCGCCTCAAATGCTAACCCCCTTCTGAATCCTCCCCTAGCTCCAATAGCCATAATTAACCACTCTTCTTCCTCTGTACTCCATGTAAGTTACATCTCTCATAACACTAGGAAACTTGCTGAGCTCCCGTTCTTTTGATCATCTGTTTCCCCCTGTCCCCCAGAGGGTCAGGCCTATAAACTTACCCATTTTTTATCCTCCAAGGAGCCCAGTAAAAGACCTAATTGAAAATTTACTATACAGATGAAAGAATGAACAAGGCAATGGTCAGACAGACAGGTCAATAAATATGGATCAGTCTTAAATCTGAAGAACTATAAAGATAACCAGTACAGTCTTAAAATCTTTTTCTCCCACTGGTTCATCCTGCTGATCTGGGTCTGTCCAGGTGTGGACAGACAATAAACCCCTTGTCAGTCCACTTATTACTTTCTTCTCTCAAACATGCTCTCAGGGCCTCCCACACAATCACTGCAATATTGGGAAGTGAGCGATAAGGGGGTCTAATATACTATTTCCATGGCATTTGCATGATGATATGTGGTGAAAATCTCTTATTGAAGAATTTCAGGCTGATAGGGATGTATTTTTGGGTGATGAGTGGGTTCCTTAAATCATCCCACATAGATGGTTCTCTACCAAACTAATACCTAGAATGTTCTATAAATGAAATAAAAAGTTCTACTTTATGGTTATTTCAAAGCCTGCAGTAAAAGCAAAATCTAACTCCAAGAGAAATGTTAATGATTACATGTAAGTGTTCAGCATGAAATGAGAATTTTGCAAGGATTTACTTTAGGAACTTTTATAAAAATGGATGGTAGGAAAGGTCTTATCTGAAATATTCACTACAAAAATATTGCATTTATTTCTACTCATTTGAATTCCATTCTGTTTAGATATTTAACATTTGATAGTTTTAAGAAGGACCAAATGGCTCGAAGTAACAACTTTCTTTGAATTCATAACAGCTCTTCATCTGGTCACTGAGCGGAGAGTTGAGCTGAATTCTGCAGATTCCCTTCAATATTGGGTTTTATTCCCTTCATTTTGTGCAGGCCGCTCCCACAGATAACAGCCAAGAAAAACAACCCAAGTGCAAATGCCTGCAAATTGACTTGCAAATGTACAAATTCAGACCAAAAAGTGAAACAAGAAATCTTCTTTGAAGGGTAATTATCATAATTTATAATGGGCAAATCTAAATTCTTTCCAATATTTCTCTAAACTTTCCAGTAACTTCATTGCCCATAGCTGATAAGTTTTGCCACTTCTCTTTAATATGTATTTTCAAAACCTGCACAGTTCCTCATAAATGGGAAATTATCTCCATGACCTACAATTAGGAAACTAAACAATCCTTCTCTCCAGTTACATAAATTAACATTAGATCTAATAAAAACTCTTTGATGGCCAAATATATATATGTGTGTGTGTATGTATATGTATGTGTGTGTGTGTGTGTGTGTGTGTGTGTGTGTATATATATGTAGAGAGAGAGAGAGAGAGAGAGAGGGAGAGAGAGAGAGAGAGACATAGAGAGAGGTATATATCAAACAGCCAAGCTGTGACTATGCTAGGTTAGGTACTAAAGAATTCATATTCCAAAGTTCCTGTAATTTTAAACTTTAGGTCAGATTTTCAGAAAACATAAATATAAAAGATAAATATATATATTTAACTCTAAAATAACAAAGTAAATTAAACCTCTGATGAATATGGTTCCATTCAATATGCTATAATCTAGTACCAAGGCAATAAGTAAAACATTTTCAATTATGAGTTCCCTGCTGTACAGGGAAGAAAATAAAAGATCAAATTAAAGAAACAAACACTTCAAACCACCACTTTGAAGCCCAGATTACCCGAACTGACTGTTTCCACTGACAGATTAAATTCTGTTGTACCATTAACATTTCATGAGAAATCTTATAAACGAACACTTTAGAAAATGAGGATTGCTGAACTGAATAACAGGCATAAAACATATAAAACAACTCACCCAGCCCCATATGGCTATTCTTTTTTCATCAATGAAACCCATTTCTATGAATTTTCTAAAGTAAAAGAAACAAATTTTTAGAATTTTAAGTGTGTACACATGACATTTACTTCATTACACAAGCATATTTAATTCAAAGATTTAATAGAAACGCTACATTTTCTTTGTTTAAACACATGCATAATAAGGCTGCATTTACAAATAATTAAAATAATATTATCATGTTTTCTGCAAAAGGATCAGAGAATCCTCTCAGATTCTACTGCACAGTTATGGATAATGCCCTCAGAGCTGGTGGGTCATCGTTGTACGGCCACAGCATGAGATAGCATTGCCACAAGCAGGACCAAATTTCCCTATCCCCAGCTTTGGGAAAAGAGGATTTTTTTTGTTGTTGTTGCTGTTTCAAATTTGATTACTTTCTTATCATCTTGTTAGCTTAGTTGTTAACCATCATCATTTTTAGTCACAATTCAGAAAAAACATACATCCTTCTCCACCCCCTTTGGGCACCCTTAATACAGGCAATGCCACGTGTCTTTTAGGATGTAGAAATGATTGGTTTTAGCTCCACCACAGAAGATCTTCTATTTGAAAACAAATCTTTCCTGAGGAGCAAAGGGTCACGCTGAAGGACAGCCTTTAAAAAGTCAGAGGAAAGCCTCAAAGTCAAAACAAAGCAAGTGTTTCGAACTAATTTACATCATGTTCCCCTGATGGTTGGTCTCCTAGGGCAATTGTGATTGGTTCAGGGGATGGTTTGATAAAATCTCAGAGAAACAGAAGCAGAAGCTGGGGTAGAAAGAAGCGAACTGGAGGAGCCACTGCCGAAGCCGCTGTCCGCAGCAGCCAGGGAGGAGGGAGAAGACCCAAGCCAGACACAGCCCCAGGAGAAGGCTGCTACGTTTTGGTTACCGTTTAATGCCCTTTCTCATCGGTTCTCTGGGAGTAGGACTGAGTGATTTTCATTAGTTGAATAATGTAGTTTCTTAAAGGGATTTCACAGCAACCATTTCACTCCTTGCATTGATTCAACATGCACGTTTCCGATGCACAGAGGAGTTGGGCAAATGCCCGGGACAAACAGATGGGAAGAGGCCCCGTTAGTCACAGCTTACCCGACACTGATTCTGAAGGACACTGAGGAGTCTACAGGGAAGAAAGGCAGCAGCAAATGGAAAGGGGCTACCTGTGTGGATGTGCTCGTGGCAGAGCGGAGAGAATGTGCGGCAAATTGTGGCACTCGGGCAACTCGCACACAAACTTCAAACACCAAATGAAACAAGAGAAGATCTACTTTCTTGTTAAAAAAAAGATAATCCTGCTACTAGTGCTGGAAGATCATTCTGAGCCATAAAATCAGTGGTGATTTTATGATCTCCCAGAAGCTAGCAATCACACTGCCTTGCATCTGGGTAAAAAGCAAATAACAGGTGATACATGAGAACAGGAAATTCTTAACAGCTTTCTTCCTAGGTTTATTCTGGAAGGATGACCTTTACAGGAAATGATAGTGCAATAGTTAAGGTGGAAATGAAACATTAACACTTAATGTGGCAGGACTAGGTTAAAGGTTAGCTAGATAATCTGAGTACTTTGGGATCAACAAGGCTCTACAAAATTCACGTTCAAATTCTGAAGTTTCTAGGAGGGTTATCAGAAATACTGTTGATAAATGTGGCTAAATCAGCAAAATGTTAGCAACAAATGAAAAGGATGTTTTCTAATTTGGGAGGCTGGATTGGACTTTATAACTTTTCTCTCATTAAAATGGCCTTGGGCAAGGTCAAGTTAGAATCCCGGTGATCAATTATTATCCTGTTTCAGAAATCTTATTGATGCCACCTACAACAGCATGATAGAATATTTCTTCTCATATAATCGTTCCTCACCACTAACCCTCAAGTTATGTAAAATTTCAAAATTGTCGGAACACCGAAAATGCTAAAGAAAGCCCAAATGAATAGAATTGCCCTCCCAATCACCAAAGTTTTATGGGTCTCACCTATGTACCATGTGCAGGGAAGCCTGAAGAAAGCAGGTCTCAGTTTCACCTACGTTTGTGACTGTACATGCATCTTTTAAAGAGCATTCTCTTTTGTACAGACAAAAGTTATGAGGTTGTGTGACTTTTTCCCCACCCAAACCCCCTGCTTTTCCTTGTTTAAATCTATTTATTGGCCTTGACTAGTATTTACTGTTGTTTCTGAATATATACATATGATTTTCTTTTGGCATATAGAAAGTTTAGCCAGATTGCATTTTATAAGAGATTCAAAGGAACAAATTTCATTCTCTGGGCAGAAATTTGAGGGCTACAGAATAGGGATTATGATCCCAATTTCCCAGGTCAGGCAGGCGCTGATTTCTAAAACACTTTTTTGGGAGCTGTGTGGTTGAATCATTCCCGAGATTATCATTATAAGTCTATCTTTTTTAGCTTCTGTTTTCTCAAAGCACTGGGTTCCAAGACTTCCTTTTCATACTTGCATAATAATGATTTCAAGTACAACCAAGGCCAGCCCTGGCTGCCATCTCCCTTATTGCTTATATGCTTTCCATGGGCCACACAGCTGCCCATGTTCGCTGGGGTGTTTACTGAAAGTTCCATTTAACAGCAATACTGTCCGCTCAGAGGGAAGGTGGCTTATCCCTTTTACCAGATTGTAAATGCAAAGAAAGCAGAGATTGTAAATTGCACAATTTTACATAGAGTGTATTGTAATGATACGCATTAATATTTGATATGTTATTGAATAGCTGGAGTGAACATATGTCTGCCCTATAGCAGGAAAACTTTCTTCAGATTACATCAGAAAAATGGCTCAAAGAAAATAAAGGTATCCAATTACCACCTCTAGTTCATCGTCAACCCTAAATGCCAAAGAAAATCGATATCACTGTGAAAGTTAGTAGAAGGTAGAATTTGTGGTTTGTGTCACATGTGTTGAAGATTATTGCTCAGGTTTAAAATTTCATTTCATCCAAGAAAAACATTAAGAAAATATTTCTTCTTCCTAAGTATAAATGCTGCATTGGCAGTGGCTAATAAATGCACAAAAGTATAATGATGCATTTAGGTGTTATTGGTGATCTTTATATGAAACTGATGCCTCAGTGGAGTTTTTCTTTGCACTATCTTCCCCCCAAAAAGTTAACAGTGGAAAGGCCAAAACTCAAGATCGGTAAGAAAGAGGAAGCTGGCCACCTAGAGGTTAGGAGTAAGTGGGAAGCTACTGATTTTAATGTTAATAACCTACTTACTAATCAGTCATATTGTACCCAAATGGACTTTGCTTTTAATTGAACATTTTTTTGTGTGTGTATATGACTGTTCACAGAATGGAAGAAGCATTAGAAAATAAATGAGTTATAATTCCTTTCTAAATAATTACTTGTGAGTCTAAACTCTTCTGCTTTGTTTAAAGACAGAGATAAGGAAAAGTGTTGTCTGAGCCTGGCTCCTAGCTGTTAAATACAATCCGTATCGTGCATGTTGCATTGAAATCAGTAACAATTAATGATATTAAAATGTTTAAAAAAAAGTCCCAATGAACTTTCTAACATTCTCTTTGCCTGTGAAAGTGTTTCACCTTTAGCTGTCACACATTTAGAAGCATCCATGACTGAGGATGCAATTAGCCTGAGAGCTTTTAGACTCATAAACCACTGTTCTCTAACTTCATCTATTCACACCTTAATAACAGAAACCTAACAACTATAGAGACATAGCCAGAAGAATCCTGCCACTGTTTCTAAAGAAGCAACACTTAGGTAATAATTTTCTTTTTCTTTCAGGAAAAGATGATGGAACCAGAAAATGTGGTTGAAAATATAGTTGGGAAGAAAAAATCAGATAATGAATCTATCTGTCCTCTAAATGTTTTCATCATGTAATTTCTGTTATGGAAAATGATTTTTTTTTTGTCAAATGAAAATAGTCAAATGCTTACTATCAATAGTCAATTGACAGCTAGTTTTAGCACAACCGAATGTCCAACACCCAAAAAGAAAGTAGTGCTGATGAACTCTTGAGCCATGTCTAAACTTAGGAGGTAGAATGTACAAAGCTTGAGCAAATAACTATTTAGTTTCCTGAAGGTCATCACTAGAGTTATACAAATTTAAGAGGGTATTTGTCTTTTAGCACTAGGAAACATTTTTCTACACATTTAATAGCCCTCTTCCATGAATAACTTTTCCAGTATTTGGCAAAAAATGTCCCTTTAAGATTAATGGTAGGTTTAGGCCAAGTTAAGCAAAGAAAAGAATTAAGTCCTTAAGAAAATGGAGAAATGCAATAATGATTGCTTGACATTCGTTGTGTGTTGACATCTGCTTGAACGAGAAGGTGCTCACCTGACAGCTGTAATCTGGTCTTCAACTTCGTAAACACCCAGCTTTCGATACACTGCATACAGGAGTTTGTCACCTTGGAAAGCTGTTCCTCGACCATCCACCAAGGCAATGACCATCCCTTCCTTACTTGCAAGATAAGATATCCAACTGACAGAAAATACAGACCTTACACTCTGACTGCAGGGACCACCATACCTAAAAAGAAAAAAATAAATGAAAATGAAAGGAATCTCCGTTTCTTTTATAGAACTCAACCTCCCATTCTAGCCAAGCATTGCTTTTAGTAATTCCCAGTACAATTATGTGATAAAATAACAATGGCGTTAGAACTGGCTCAAAATCAAGAGGAGACCAGGCTTTTCCCAGAGGTTTGCTACAAGGAAGTTGTTTTGGGACACAGCCTCTCCTATTCCCCAAAACGGATACATCTAGGGTTGGCATTTCAAGGAATATGTGTGGGTTTTTCGTCATTTCTGCCACCTGCCACTTGCTAAAAGCAGACATAAGATATACTAAAAAAAATGCATGGTGTTTTAAGCAAATTGTGTGTAGGTCAGCACTGATTTTGGGTGTGATTCCACTAAATGTATTCTATTCCTTTATTTCATTTCTAACTCAATTACATAAGATGTTAAGATGATTTACAATATTTTTTTGGCTGCAATTTCTCTATCTCAAAGGTATTCTGACACATTCGGCAATTTGCCATCCAAAGAAAATTCAACACAGCAAATGCAAGCGAGTCCATCTAAAAATCTCAAAACTTCCTCAATCCGTTTTAAATAGCCATATTTTATTTACTCTGATTAGTTGAGGAATATATAAAAACAGCATCAATAGGAACTGTTACCAAGGAGAATGGTTCATTCTATTTCATAAATGTGTATTTCATCCAACATATTTTCAGTAAATAGTTTTTACACCAAAGAAAATATTACATACGCTTGAATTAGCAAGGGATACTTCTTTGATCTGTCAAATTGAGGAGGAAGAATCATCTTGTACCATAAAGCTTTGAAAACAAAAAAGAGAAATTTCATTTCATAATACTCATGGCATCATTTATATTCTTTATTGACAATATATGCCATAAACTCTACTAAATTGTTACAAATTGAGGATTTATTTAAAATTGATTTTTAATAAGTATTTTATGTTTATAAATGATTAGAAATCTTGAATTACTGTTTGTTCTAGAATCACCCATTCTAAAATTAAAATTAGATAAGCTCTTTTTAAAAAATGTCAGTGTTGAAAGGGAGCTGTGGAAAAGTATAAGATCAGCTATATTCACAAACATACTAAAGATATTTAGTAAGACTAAACATTGCTACAGTAAGATTATTTTAAATAAGACCCTAAAATATATTATACTATAGCATTTGGACTGTAACATTTACCCTATAATTTTTTTAAAGAAAAGTAGTAAGCTTCATTTTTATAAATGAGAAGTTTTTAGAAGATCTTACTAATGTCATCCACTTCAAGTTTCTTAAATTCCTCTTTAGGCAGCTGGATATTTTTCAGAGCATTCTCCAATTCCTTGTTTTCTTCCAAGATTTTAATTTCTTTAAAAAAAAATAAAATGTTCATTTTAAATTAATTGTATTTCAGTTAAAAAATTCCTTTCTTAAACCTCCTTTGACTTTAATATGGATGAAGCTGAAGCTGTGTAAGGCTTGCTTAAGAAGTTTCATATTGACAAACATATTTATTATAATCCAGCTTTTAGTGCAGATGTGACTTTATGAGGACATCACATTTTAATTATTGTCTCCTAAACTGATCCTTATGGCATCAAAACACATTTTAAGCAGAATCACAGAAACCACAATGTTTATTTAATCACGTTTTACTATCTCCTACTGTTTGTTTTTCAACTTAAAAGTCATGACCAGACTGAGTAGGTGATATATATATATATATTTTTCACATCTGTCAAAAAAAAAAATAGAAGAAATAAAATCTAGATTGCTGAGCTCTCAAATTTAAAATAATGAATTGTGTAGTTACAAGACTTTTATTTTTAATTTCAAGGTGAAAGTCAAATATTATTTGTGATTATTTTATTTTTCTTCCTGTCTTAACTTTTTTTTCCTATTGTACTTGATTAATGTAGGATATTCCTTCTTTTTTAGTAACTGAATTACTGTGTATACTATTCCTTCAAAACCTTCCTTACCAAGTTGTTATATATCTTAGTAAGAACAACAATATGACATATTATGCTCTCTTTCTGTCTTACACCTTTAACAAATCTTTTAAACTGCTATTTATACTTGAGCTCAGTTTTGTTTCACACTTTAAACTTTGAAACTGAACCAATCCATTGATCTCCTGAATCTGCAGATCGGTGATATATGCAAATAGGTTTCTAACAACACAGGGCTTTTTGTAGGTTTTATTTTTTTTAACTAGAATTAGCACTAATACCTTCCAGAGAAAAATTAGTCTTTCATATAATTTATGGAATTTGTAGCTTTATACTCTATTTTAAAAGAGGATCTGGAGATGTAGCTATTGCTATAAAAGACGTCCCATGGACTTCTTGTTTTTATGTCTTTTTAAAAACGTGGCCCCTGGTGATAGGAAACTGGAGGAGTACTTATACTAAGTTTGCCAAACCACTTCTCTTGTAACTCTCGGTTTTCATATACTCATGGCATTTTGCTCCAGCATGTTATATTTAATCTCAGCACAAGTATAGATGTTTTAGGTATGGTTTGTATAAGATACATAATGAATTTCACATTAACTTTGGGTAATTTATCAGGAAAGAGATACCGGTGATACCTTAAAAGTTAAAACCAGGAAAGTAAAATGAACATACAATTCTAAGTGCAGTAGCGCCAACTCTTTATTTTCCTGTGTGAATTCTGTATGTGGCGCTGTCATGGATGAAGGGAGTTCTTGTGGATCAAGTGCACAGAACAGCTGACTGATTGATAACTATTTTCATACAGGTACTAAAAGTTGAAGATAACATCCAGGTGTTGTTACATTGTTATAACTTTGACTCCTTCTCCATCCTATTCCTAGTTATTGAGCTTTCCCAGTTCGTGACTTAATGAAATTTCAAATTTAGTTCAAAAGTTTACTAATTCTTCTATAGTTTACAGTTGCATTTTTATGGATAAAGAGTGGCCAATTTTTCTACCTCTTAAAGTACAAATGGAGCTTCATAGAACTGTGGAGGGAATAACTGGGGTTATTCTGTGGATTCTCTATGGGGTTTCACATTAAAAACCCACAGCCTTGGTTCAGTGCCTGTGGCTCAAGTGGCTAAGGCGCCAGCCACGTACACCTGAGCTGGCGGGTTCGAATCCAGCCCGGGCCGCCAAACAACAATGACGGCTCCAACCAAAAAAATGGCCGGGCATTGTGGCGGGAGCCTGTAGTCCCAGCTACTTGGGAGGCGGAGGCAGGAGACTCGCTTGAGCCAAGGAGTTGGAGGTTGCTGTGAGTTGTGATGCCACTGCACTCTACCCAGGGTGACAGCTTGAGGCTGTGTCTCAAACAAAAACAAAAACGCAACCTAGCAAGAAATAGTCCAGAACGTACCATTTAACCTCTTTCACTCATCATTGCATACGCCATACCTAGCACCTCAATGGTAGCATGTGCTCTGCACGTGTTTATAGATTCTTCATTATGATGACATCAAGTTGTAAGAATAATTATTCTTATCTTTGATTTTTGTTTAAATCACATTAAAATGCCATATTGCTTATTAATTAAATAAGAAGAATCTGTGCAAAAGCTGATAAATGAGTTCATTCAACCAATTGGTAAATGAGCACTTGCTGTGTCCAAAGCAATTAAAGCCAGTTGAGCCTTGATGTCAAGTGCCAACTCTTCTGGGTTTTCATAACATCTGGTTCAAGTATTATAAGGTATTTTGAAATGACCTTACCCCTCTTTGCAGAGAAAATTAAACCATTGCATTATCTTCCATAATGTCTGCAACTTTTCATGCAATTCCACCAATCATTTCTTCCTTCCTTCTCTGGATGGAATCCAGAGACAGGTGAGACGAATCCCCTCACCTGTCTCTGGATTCCATCCTCTCCCAACTTCTTAGGGGATTCCTTCCTCTATGTCTTCAACTCCCTTTTTCTCCTAATTTCTTCCATCAGCTTTTAATCATACTCAAATGTTTATCATCTTTCAAAAACAAAATTAAAGCTCCATCAATCCTTTACAGCCATCATGACATCTCTCCCCCCCTCTCATCACAGTCAGACCTCATGGACACACTGTCTCTTTCATTTATTTATGCAGGCCTGACCTCACTTCAATCCGCTTCCACCTCCACTGCTCCCCTGAAACTGTCCCGACAATCTTCCTGCTAAGTCTATCAACTTAAAGCAGGTCTTGCTTCACTCTCCGCAGCAGCTGACACAGCTGTGCACTTCCTCCTTGAGATTTTCTCCTCCCCTACCTTTCATAGCACCACACTCTCAAGGTCTTCCTATAGTTCCCTCTCGGTCTCCTTAACAGGTTCATTTTTCTTTCTCCAGTTCTCAAGTGTTGGTTGTCCAGCTTCGTTCTAGGCTCTTTCTCCAGTAACTCTATCTACCCTATTCTTCCCAGTCTGCTAATCTCATCCATGTCCAGGGCCTTAGTAACAATATGTTCCATAAACTAGTAATCTTTTGATCTTTATCTTCAGTCCCAAATGATCTTCTGACATCTAGATCTAAGACTACGTCATTACAGAACACCTCCACCTGGATAGGACATCAGTTCTTCAAGCTCAACATTGAAAACAAAATTTGTCATCTCCCTCAAAACCTGCAGTCCACAGTGGGTCCTCTTTTTCAATGAAAACTATCAAACCAACCATCCAAGCATTGCCAATCCTTCCTTCTTATTAACGAGTCTCAGTTTTGATGTAGCTATCGTCAGGAATCATTTCCTAACCCCCAAACCCAGTGAGGTGCTTGCCCTATGAGCTTCCATGCTTTCTGCTTCCCTCCTCTTAAAACTTTACCCCACTGTATTGTAACTGCTCATTCACACATTTGGTTTCCCCACTGATCTATAATCTCCTTAAGGTAGGAACAATGCCTAATTTTATAGCTCTAGTACCTGGCACAGTCTTTGGCTTAATATGATATTTGCTTAATAAAATACAGTAGAACCTCTGTAGCTAACCATCTCCCTACTGACTACCTCCTTAAGATGACCTAATTTTCTTAGACCAGACATGCATCACATGTACGTATCAGAACAGTAGGCTTCGTGCCTTATGTTGACTAGTATATTACTGTCCCTTGGGTGGTCAGCTTACAGATGTTATATGTTATTTGTTGAATGAAGATTTCTGGCCCCAAAAGCAATGTAAAATGTCTAAAAAAACTAAAAATGTAAGAAGACACAGCATCTGTTCTAAAACAGCAGATGAACATTTATTTACATTCCAGCATAATCCAGGAGCTACTGAATTGGACTCTCTAGGGAGGGCCTGAGGGGATACATTTCTAATAAGCATATCAGAATTTCATCATCCAGCTAATTGTGAAATTGTGCTCTGAAAGAATGTGAGTTCTACAAGTTAGAAAATATATAATTACATATGACATATATGAGAGTGATGTGAATATTGTACCTATTTTTTTTAAGTAATGAGTGAAGCAAGAAAGCTCCAAAAGCAGTACAAAGATTGGTATCTGCCGGGAATCTACCATGGATAGTAAGCAAGTAGAAGTCCGTGCTATGAGAAAAAAGAAGCTGACTTGTATTTTGCAGTCATGATAAAATAGAAATTAATACATCTTTAGTGATTTCTAAAGCAAAACTTTACAGACTTGAAAACAGTATTGCTCTAACCCTTCACTGCAAGTTGAGATGGGACAAATAAATACAAACCTGTTATTCTTAAATGTATTTCATTATTACACACAAGGTTAAAAAACTTTAAAATGAAACTGAATTCACTGTCCCATTATTATAAGGCCTGTCCTGTCCAGAGCTCCTGCACTGACTCCTTTTTTTTCATTATTTTCACCTATACTTGAGCCATTGAGCTGGCAGTGACACTAATCCCAAAGCAGTCTCCTGCCTTGTCACCGAGGCTGTCCAGGGACAATCGCAGGCCTGAGTGCTGAAGGAAGCGGCATCTGCTCCATGGTCCCTGGTCTCCAACTCTATCCCTATAATGTTGTTTAATAGTAAATCAAAAGATAATGCAGAACCAGCAGGAAAAGTATCAGAGCAATTACACCCTTGGATAACTCTGTCGAGAGCAAAAACGGTCATCTCTGAGCTGTGAACTATTTTGAACCAATATCACAAATATAAGATAGAGGAGGGCTGTCTTGATAGCAGTCGAAAATGGAAAGAGCCTCCAAATTTCAGGCCTTTCATATGTGGCAACGATGTGATATAGCTGTTAAAGCAAAAAAAGCTGGCGTGATAGTCACTCTCTGCTCTGAACCGTAGAAGTTCTATCTAAAATTTGTCTCCAGTTTGCCATGTTACAAAAGAAAACGAAAACAAAAAAGCGCACAAAACAACATATACCCTCCCCACTAACCCCCCCCCCCAAAACTAGAAATTCTATTTTGGAAAGGAAATTGTAGTGCGTATGCTGTATGCTAAGTTTCTTTACAATTCGAACAGTATATGCTTTTTATAAGGCTGATTGGGGAAGACAGAATTAAACCCTCTGATACAACTCATCTGTGTTATAACTCGCTGCAAATAATTATTAAATTTCACATGATCATGTTTGACCTAAATAATAATAGCCACAGATGTGCTGTAATAAGTTGTGTGGTAACAGGATTCCATCGCAGTCCCTTTGTCAGTGGGGAAACCATCCTGCTTCCTCTCATGGCATATCACAGGGAACTGACCTGTAAAAAAGCAACAGCATGCAAGAGAGAGTACCTTGATCAGTGTGGCCGTCATGAAGGGTGGAAATAGGGAGGCCTGGTCCTGTGTGCAGGGTGAAAACAAAAGCACGGCTTCATGTTAAAAGAACACTTAGTTTTCAACAAGGACTGCTGGAAGTTTTTGTGTATTTCAAGTATATTTTTTAATTCTGCAGCTATTTTTTCCCATGGAAACATCACCCTTTAAGTCACATTCAAACAACACATGACATCAGAGCCCAATTCGAAAAAAAAAAAAAAAAAGATGTGCAAGAAGCATTGCCTGTGCACTTTTCTAAGAGCAAGCCTGAATAGTTCAGATCTAATCCCACAAAAGCACCCCAGAAGCTTCAGTGAGAAGCAGCCCTCTGGGAAGAAATTCTGTACTGGTCCGTTTATCATCAAGTAACCTTCACCGGTACCCAGACTGTATTAATATTTTCAATCTGGCTTCTTGGATTAAGGTTCACTTTATTTTGGTGGGTAAAATCCAGCACCTTTTCTTTCCCTGTGTAATTCATATGTGCAGAAATTTATATGGAATATGTTTCCTTTTAAAATATGCTGTGGCAGGTCACGTTCCCTGGGCAACAGACGTGGACAGAGGTTTACATTTTATCAGGTGATGGAGTGGGGTTGGGATGCACACCTGAGGGGGAAGAGCAGGACTAGCAGGGCAGGTGAGCTCAGGGCTGTCACAGAGACCCCTCGATGGCCTGCAGAGTTGCCTGTAGTGGGGCAACAGGACAGGCCTTACCCCCCAGGAGCAGTGATTAGAGGGGGCTCAGAGGACAGCAAGCTCCAGAGAGGGGCGCAGCTGTGAGCTGCCAGCCACTAGCACGCTCAGCAGCTGGAGAAAGGAGTGAGTCAGTCCTGAAGATGTGGGTTCTGGCTGGCACGCCACTGCCCACTACATATTCCAACATAGAATCCAGATTCTCCGTGCAGAAACTGGCCATTTGAACAAGATCTACAAATGAACACTGACTATTCCTTACTTCAACTATAGAACTAAATAATACCTGGAAATAGATTTTGACAGGATAAATTTGCTCGGGCCATCAATGGGTTAAAGGCAACAGATGCAGAGGTTGGGGGTAGATGTTCCTTTGCCACCCAGATGTGGATGCTCTACGTGGAGGGAACGCCATTAGACCATCCTCTTGGCCCTGTGCAGAGCAGAGGAGTTCTGAGAAGATTTGGGGTGTGAGTAGCGCCGTCTCTCTTGTCCTGGCATCTTTCTGCCTGCAGAGATCATGCTTTTAATTTGTTCCTCAGTGTTGTACCTGTGACAGTGCCAGGCTCCATGGAAGAAGCCTGTGGCTGTCCTGTTGCACTACATGTGTGTGAATAATCATAATTCTGGATACAATATTGGTGAAGCCACATTTTCCAGCTGGCCTTTATGGGCAAAAAGCTAATATTTTGATTTCCTGCCTGACTCATTGGCCTAATTTTGGAATGGCCTTATTTAGGAGGTACCCTCAAAACGAAAATGAAAACAAAAATATTCCGTCGAATTTTATAGACTGTAATTGCAGTTTTTCTTCAAAGTTATCAAAAGGGACAAGCATTCATATCACATGTTTGGCCAAAATGCAAAGACTTGAGACACGACTCTAAATCTCTATACGCTAATAAATCAGCATCTACCCTATGAAATTGTCAAGGTCATACAGTTCCAGTAATAAACACTTGCATATTTTAATTAATTTATTTTTTTATCTAATTATGAGATGAACAAAGGACTGGCTACTCTTGACATGAGGCTGTGTTCCTAGTGGTCTAAGCCTCAGTCGTCTAGAAACCTACCTTGCGTCGCTTTTGTTCCGTCAGCTTCACCAATGTGATCTTACCTGTCTCAATCCTGCCATCTAAGACTTACTCACTGTCCCTCGGGAGAGTTTGAAGTTACATAATGAGGCTTTACTCTTAGTCCTAAAGGGAAAGATTTCAAGGTTTTTCCTATGATGGCGCAGTGACTCATTTTACTGGAGCTTCAAAAACACCAGACGATGTGATGCTTCCCACACAGTATATTTTTTGCTAAATGGGAAATTACCATACTGCCAAGGAAGAGTGAGTGGTGGAAAAGTCAGGCGATTCAAGTTCTAGAAAGGACTCTTCCACCAACTTTTGATGAGAGCTTAGTCTTTGATTTCTTCTTATCTCTTCTGTGGGCACTTTGGCTCAAGTAGGTGTTAGGAAGACAAAGTGACATAAAATGTGGCATTGTGCTTTCCCAAAGCTGGAAAGCATTGTACAAATGCAGAGTCCACGTACATGTCAAGGCAATTTATGTAAGTAAAGGGTCGCTGATGCCTTTGTCAGTGAATCCATGAGATAGCAATACTTTGATATTCCCTAACACCTAGGTCTATTCCGCAAACATCAGATGCCCGTCATGTATTAAACATTCTTTTTGGTCTTACAAACACAAGGATTCAAAGAAAGCAGTCCCTGCCTCCCGGGAGAGAAATCCGAGGACTGAGATGAATCAGTGCTGTTAGTTCAATGATACTATGCTCCTGGCACGTAAGCTTGCATTCCATGTTTCCTAAATATGTAGCTGGGGTTGAAAAATGTTGCATATAATTTGAAAGGGACATTTAATGTATACCTTTAAATGCCAGTAACCACAATCAGTACATATGCTCATGAACAACAATCTCCTGACATTTCAAAGATGCCACCAACCAAACATTTTATGGAAGTGTTATTTCAAACTGAGGACTTAGACCCTCTTAAAGGAGCATTCGGGTTAAAATGCTTATTCATGTCCACATAGGCAAGTGAACTGAGGCTCAGGTTCTGAGACTGGATTGGATTGAGGGAAGAGAGAGATGTGTTAGGGCGGCCTTCATTCTGATTCACTTTACAGGAGCTTTGCAGCCTCTGCAACTGAGCAGGGATCTCAAGCCCTCAGAGATCTCGCTGGTTCCCTAAATCACCCACCCCCACGTGGGGAGCTGACACCCCTGACAGGACAATAGCTTGCATTTTTATAATATCTCTAGCCTAGGGCTCTACCCTCCAGTCCCAAATTTGGGAGGAGATAGAGATGGGAGAATTAGAGATTTGTCAAGTCAGTTTTCCAAATCTCAATGATCAGTATTCCAATGCTAATATGTTTTTTTGACCCATAATGATCTCTTAATCTACCTTGTTTTATTGCTTGCCACATGTGGATAAAATGTGGATAAAATAAGAGGTAAAAAATAAATAAATAAAATAAAATAATATGGAAAGAGATCATCCACTAATTGTGCACATGGGCTATAACAATCAGGAAAGGTCTTATATATTTTACTAGCTTTTGTATCTGAATAAATGACTTAACAATGTTTTCTAAATTTAGAAAGGACTTACTCTGTGACAAAGGTTCATTTTCTATCCTCACTGAAATTATACTTTGAAGAACGGCCTGGAAGGGCAGGGCCTCAGGTTTTTAGGCCATTCTTTCCACCACCCCCTGGCTCTGGGAGTTTGAAATTTCTTCAGGCAAATGGGGCTAAAGTCCAGCAACCATTTCATCAGGGGAAACATCTTTTTATGACACGCCTGCTGTAGATTGCTGATAGACTGCGTGTGGAGGCAACGTCACAGTGCTATGGAACGTGGTGGTTAAAAGCACGGGATTTAGAGGCAACAGACACTTGCTTCAATCTTGGCTGCAACTTAACAGCAGTGCGGACGATTGGCAAGTTACTCTCAGCTTCCTCAACTGCAAAAAAGTAGGGATAATAATACCTTCCCATCTTCCGTTCATTTTTTCCCTAGAAGCATGAGATAATCGTTACATATAACAAGTGCTCACAAACTGTATCTAAGAATTAATCAGCTGGTGGTGACGAGGATGACAAGAATGACAGCGAGGATGACAGGCCGTGCCTCTATGAGGACCTTTACCTACCGTAGCAGACAAGTGTGTAGTACTTGGCGTAGTCGCTGAAACTTGCTGTGTAATACTGGCACCTTTCTTTCCTTAGATGGCAAGTAACACACTTCTTGCTTGGAGGATAGCTTCCAATGCTAATTCTAGAGGGAAATGAAAATAAAACTAAGCTGAAATTTTGAGATTGTATTTATCAAAACGTACTACTCCGTGTAAAGTGACTAATTTACATATTGACATCAAACCCACTCTATTTTTCTGTTGCCAATAGCATTTACAGTAAAGGGGAATCACAGTATTTTGATGTATCGTGATTTTTGATCCATCTTTTCCTTAATACGCACAAACACACACAAACATTCAGCGAAAAGCGCGCTGTGGTTTGCCCAGGATAGGAGAAATATCTAAGACCTCAAAGGGAGGGAGAGAGCTGTTTCCCATAACTGTTAATCTCTCGCACTTTACAAAGTGGCTTTGAATGCATAGTTCTTCATCTTCCTTTTCCCACCCCATGGCAAAACATGCGAGGCAAATCTGGCAAGTATTACCAGGAAAGGAGTCCCTGTTCCTTTCATATGTATCTGGAAAAGGGAATTAATAACAAGCAAATCAGAAATAAGAAACCACGGTTGTAAGAGCCTCCTGCGCTTTCCACTCCTTTCAGCAGGAAATGTGGGCTCATGGAAACTCAGCCTGAGATTGCTCTCTCCATATATTCTGTAAGCAGGTGTGCACCTCCCACACTGGTCTCACCCCTGCCCTCGGCAGAGTTCCTACGGGGTGATTTACCTTAATGTGTAGACCCTGGGACCTTACTCCCACACCCTCAGCATCAGAATCTCATTTGAGGGAGACTAGGTGGTGTTATGGTAGTGCAAGGGCCAGGTTGGAACGCTGTTGTGGCTGTCAGGGTTACCTGTGCCACCTCTGAGACTGTGGCTGTCAGTTTCCCATACCACCCTTCGGCTGCTGCCCTCACCCCACCCTGGATGTGGTAGAAAGTGTCTGGAGACATTTGTGGTTCTGGAGAGAGACAGTCTCCCTCGCAGATAAGGTAAGACTGCGATCCAGGAGGGAACAGAGGAATATGACAGAGGGAAGTTGCTTAGTTCCTCCGCAATGGTTAGTATTTATATTCCTATTTGGGAGTGAACAGTAGGGACTCAGAGGGCGCCCTGCAAGGCTACAAATCTTAGCTCCAAAAGCATTACCTGTTTCATAGACCTGTGGGAATTTAATGAAATCGCATATGTAAATCAGACAAAAACGTCCTGCCATATAGTAGACTACCAGCACGTGGTAACTATCCTTTTTATTTCCACATACTGAAGGGATGGTTGAGGGCACCATTTTTTTCATCAAGGGGACACCTGGACTGAACTTAAATAGGGGGCAGCGATGGTTACGCCAAAGTGTGCCACAGTAAACGGAATCACACGTCATGGGAATGAAACGCTGCCCGGTATATTATAGGTACTCAATACATATGTGTTAAATAAATAAATGTCCTCAACTACCTCTAAATTTAGCTGAAGTATTTAGTACCGAAATAGTATTTAGTATTTATATGAGCATTAAAATTTCTTGTTTTTCCCTTCTGAAAACAAACATTTTGAGTTGGCTAACATTTTGAGAGTGTGTGTTTATTATACTGATGAGGTTTACAACATTCTCCAAATGTTTTATCTTAACTTCATAAATGACTTTTTATTAAATTTCACACTTTAAAAAATATTCTACATCTCCTGAGGACTCTGACTTATTTTTGTTCAAATATCAGTATATATAAATGCCAGAATGAATTGATGCAAATTACCTGTAGATATTTCTTCTTCCAGGGTAGCCCTCAAATTCATTGCTAGAATAAAACCTGAAAATCCGTTCAGAAATAAATAAGTATTGAGGAATAAATGATAATAGAATTGTCAGTACTAATACTAATGTACTAAACAATATAGGCAAACATTTATCTAATGAAATTATTTATATTGGCACTTACATATGTTAATAACTGCCATTCATAACCGAATTTTAGTTGTATACTCTGACTTCCAAATGATCAAAGGAAAAAGGAAAACAAAATTATGTTGAAAACTCCTTTTATTTATAGGAATATTATATTCTGATTCATTAATTACAAGCCATGCAAAATAAGCTAGAATATTTGATTAATATCACACTTTTGTTTTTCCATGATTGATAATATTTTACTGGTTTCTCTGTATTCCATTACTTAATTTTGCCTATGCTGCTGAACAAACTTTGAATTTATTTTACAGAAGCCTTGACAGTAGATATATTTGCTATAAATCAGAGAAATTCACCTACAATGGATACCATGCAAAGGCCATGTTAATTTACGCAGAAACAAAACAAATCACAAGAGAGGATTTTTGTTACTTAAGTATCCAGGTGCCAGTTCTAACCTGTTTTAATAAAGTCATGAAGTGGGAAATCCAGTTTAGAGAGGTGATTTTTCACTCTTCTGTGAGTTTATCTGAGTATCACAAACTGTCATTTTTTGTGTTTTCGGGAAGAACATAATAAGGTGTGAAAAAATTGGAATAACAAAATTTGGTTTAATTCTCAGGATGGTTCAGCAGTCCAGTACTTCTATATCCGCAGTACCATGAAAATCTTTTTAGTTCCAAGTGAAATAAAAAGGCAACAGAATACAACTCATTTCTGGCATCAGAGTTATGCCTTAAATCAGCATCTTTCCACGCATCTTTACTGACTTCACGTGACGCCAGTCATCACTTGCCTTTCCCACATAAAACATCTCCAGCAACCTGTGAATAAACTACTCAGCATCTTCCCCAAGAGGACCCTGCAGCTTTCTTGCTGTGGGAAAGTTCCTCACTGTCTTGCTTCTAACCCTTGCCGCAGAATACACGTCGCTCTCCTCTCTTTTCTTTCACAGTCAGTAATTTACCAGCCCCTTTCAGCCTCCACCCTCTACTATCTGCCCCTTCCTCTATTTCATTTAGTGAGTGTGCATTGAACTGCTCCTCTGTATCAGCTGCTGTGCTAAATGCCAAGCATATGCAATCAAAGAAGGGGGCCACAGTTTTGTCCCTAGAGTCTCTAACTCATCGCTATTACTCTAGTTCAGTCCACTATCACCTAGGTCTCTGTCAGGACCAGTTTTTCCCATTTCCTCAACATATTGAAATTAATCTCCCACTTTTTTTTTTTCCTTGTCACTCCCATTGTCTGTTCCATTTAACGTCCAAGCTCCTCTTCCCTCTATTCAAAGAATTCAATGCACTGGCAATACATTACAAATAGGGTTTCATCCAGTGATCCCGGACTAATGGCCTCCTCCTATTGCTCCTAGAATTCCCGGTAACGGGAGACAGATTGTGAGCAGTAAGAGAGGACCCCTGGAGGTAGACTATATTAGAAGTGACATAAAGAACTGGAAGAAAGAAATCCCACCTTGAAGTTAACAATCAGAGCCTGAGGTTTAATGTGTTTTGGTTTGAATCCCAGTCTACCACAGCGTGGCCTTTAAATTCGATGAATATTGATTTTCTCATCTGTATCTGGATCACTTAGAATGATCAATTCTACTTTATAGTATCTGGCATGTACTAATTGTTCAATAAATGATAGCTGATATAAAAAATAATCTTACACTTACATAACACAGAATCACTACAAAAGACTCTCCCTATCAATGGGCTGCCCTCCATGGAATTTTAAGCTTGCTCATTGCTTCCAGTGTGAAAGAGTGAAACTTTCCTTTAAAACAAATTATTATTTTTAAATTTGCATACTTTTTCTATAATTATCTACCAAGCATCAAAATAGAAATGATTATCATGATTCTCCAAAAGGAAATCATGTTGACTATATCTTAAGGAATGTACAATCTTAAATGAACTCGGACTCGCCTGAACTCAACTATAGAGTAACAAGAATGCTCTGAACTAAAAGAGATGGTACAGTATCGTTTCTGTGTCCATTGGTGCCAATTAAAACCTGAATGGTGCATGGTGCTTCGTGCGATACTTACAGTGAATCCTGTGTTACTCTGAATATATTTATGGCCTCCCACTTGCCACTTGTAATTTGAATAGCATTTTCCTATAAAAAGACAAACATTATGTTGTGTGAAGCTGAGCGTTATTTGAGCAACCTCAAGTGAATGATCTTTGAAGAGATAAATCTTGGAAGGAACGTACCACAGTGTCTTTGATATAGTGAATATGTTTGTAGCCATCCTTGTCGCTAAATATTTTGTAGTATGAAATGGCATCATAGCTGAAAACTGGTGTTGAAACAAAGAACTGAAAAAAATTAACAGAGGTTATATTCAAAGACAAACTGAACTAAAACCATAGGTTGTTTTTTTTTAAGCCATGTGTGATCATGTGTATAGGAATCAGGGGGCCTCCCTCCCCTGTCTTCTGTCACTTGCATCTGAAATTCCATTCTTGCAGATAGACAGCTTTTCCACAGGTATTTGCACATTCTAACTGCCTGGCTGCTCATGCCTCTCCCTGGGTTGACGATGTTTAGTTTGATTAAATTTCTATGTTCTGAGGTTATGTGGTTTAAAACAGAGTTGAAAGAATGACAAATAGATATTGGTATTTAACTAAAGCAAACTTTAAAATGAGATACTTGACTGAAATGTAACACTCAGTAAGGGTTATAGCCTTTTTAATGCCTGACACGAGTCTGATGCCAAGTGCCTAATGCCAATGATTCAATAAACTGTGGCTGCTAACCACAGTGTAATGGTAGGGAGGGGCTTCTGGACTTGAGAGAACATTGTTGCCCAATGAGAGGGGGTTTTATTCTTTAAGATCATGGAGCAGATTCCTCTCATTGCTCTAGTTTGACCTCGTCCAGGTAACTCCATGGGGTACCTGCTGGAATTAGCTAAGGAGTGCCAGACACACCAGTGTGCCTTGAAACAGAACAAACTGCACCTCCTCATTCGAAATGGTATATATAACAAAAATTCTGCAAATGTCCTTATGTCAAGTTTTAGCCAATTCATGTTTCTCCATTTATAGTTTTATAAATTACATTTGCTGGCATTCTTTTTATCCCCCTCTGATTATTGTTTGGTGAAATAAAATGATGGCAAATTGGTAAAAGAAATACATGAGGAAAGAGCTATGCTACATCACGCAGAGCAGATAATCCCACAATTTAAAACCCACTCTCTTCAGTTGGTCCTTCTGTATGACAGTGGAGCAAGATGTTACATTATGCCCGAGGAAAGAAACAACAAACAAAAACTATCAGTATCACCTATCTAGAGAGTATATCTTGTTGAGACCTAGGCTAAGATCCATTTTGAGCAAGAAAAGAACAGAGAATTCGCTGTAGGATCCTTGAATGATGGCCCCATCTGTGATCTGATACATGATGACTTTTTGATAAAAATCAATCCTTATTTTTCAAAATGATTATGATCACATGACATTGAAATGCAACTTATTTGATGTGTTATGTGTAGTGGGTTGAACACTCCCCAAAATTCATTTCCACCCAATGCTGCCGAATGTGATTCCATTGAGAAATAGGGTCTTTGCAGATGTGATCATATTGGATTAGGGTGGTCCCTAAATCCAACGATTGGTGTCCCATAAGAAGAAGAGAGGACACAAAGGGAGACTGAGAGACTTGGCAAACAGATCTGTGTGAAACCAGAACCAAGGATTAGAGTGATGCAGCTGTAAACCGAGAAACACCAAGGATTTCCAGCAGCCGTCAGAAGCTGGAAAAGGCGAGGGAACATTCTCCTCTGGAGCATTCAGAAGGAGCATGGCCTTGTTGACACCATGATTTCAGACTTCTAGTCTTCATAATGGTAAGAGAATAAATTTCTGTTGTTTTAAGCCACTAAATTTACAGTAATTTATTACAGTGGCTCTAGGAAATAATACCATGTCTTAAGTCTTAGTACACTGATATAGAATTGATATATCTCAGTAAGTAGAAGGCCATTAGCCTAGGCTATCTCTCTATTTTGAGTTCTTATAATGAACCACAACCTGACCTAGTCCCATAATAACAGCAATCTAGGAGTAAAACAAAGAGTGGAGTTTCAGCCAATCACAGGCAGTCAACTCTTTACACCATGCCCAAACAAGGAAAATCCCTCATTACACCATGACCAAATAAGGCAGACCCCTCACTACAGCCAATCAGGTGGTTTCTCTACTTTGCTTCTGTGTTTGGCCTACAAGCTTTACGTGAGCAACAAGCTTTATGTGCCAACAAGCTTTAATTGGCCAAACACAGAGACAACCAGAAGAGCTGAACCTCTTCTGGTTCTGTGTGATGCCTGATTTATGAATTGTTCTTCGCTCAGATAAACTCTGCTAAATTTATTTTCTCGGAAGTTTTTCTTTTAACAAATCTTTAACAAAATGGAAAATGAAATGTTGAGAAACTATTGTCTACCTACATGATTCCTTCATTAGTTTCATTAATAAGACCAGCCTTGGGACTAATGCCTCTAAGTGAAATTAATAACCAAGAGGCTCAGGATAGGAAACTCTATTAGCAGTTTCGTAGATGGAATTTATACATTAATATAGATCTTTGAAAAAAACACTTTCTCATTTTGGAATGAAGTTTTACCCTCTTAGCCAAATGAAAATATATGTACCCACTAGTAACCTTTGTATAATGTCTCTGTCTTAATCCTCAATGTCAAAGACAAAAATCCATTTCTATGTGGTCTTAATCACTAAAATATAATAAAACCTGGGTTGCAAAAGTTTTCAGGTACCACACTAAAAAAAAGAATTATTTGCAAACCTGCAGTCCATTAATTAAAAGATTTTTAAAATGGTTTTAACATAGATTAAAACTTAAAATTTTATTTTCCTTGAAAATTAAAAATAACAGGGCAGAGTGGTATGTTTTAAGATATAAGATTCAAACAAACAGGAAGAATATTTTTTGCTAAGCAAAGACTGTTATCTTGTCTCCTCTCATTGCACATAGTGAAGATAGCTGTGTTAGATGAACAGGTAACTTGGATGGAGTAAAGAGGGTGTGAAATTTTCCTGCATCACTTTGCCAGAGTTGGCCATAATGCATTCTGAGTTAAGTGCTTCTCACTGCAAGTTACACCTGAACCCTAGATAATCGTAGGCACTAGGCTGTTTTCAGTTTTAACAAGGCCCTTACTTAGGTCTTTTTATCATACTTTGATTTACTGAAAGATTACTTATCTGCATGTGACATGCAAAGTCATTGAAAATATTTTACTTGGAAGGTAAGATTATTTACTACCAAGTAATATCTTTTCATAGTGGCTAAATGATGATCTAAAGCTGAGGTCTAAACTAGGTGCACATTCAGTCAAAACAACAAACTTTCAAACATCAAGTGGAAAAATCAATTTTTTTAATTAAGGGATTCAGCCAATAATCTGGAGAAAACGTAGTATATTGTTAAATTATTTTAAAATAATTTGGGTGTGAATGTGAAGCCAAAGCATTATGCCCTCCATGTTTGTTCTCCAAATTTAAGGAGTTAAATGCTAGTTATTATTATTATTTTTTTATTAAATCCTTATTTTTTTTGCCTGTTCTATACAGGGCAAAAGAGCAATGTTTTAAAAGTGAACTTGTTACTTTTTTTAATCAAACACCAAAGAAGTTACATTATTTAACCCAAATTGACAGAAGAAAGGAAGTGGTAAGTACATTCTCAAGAAACCCATTTTCTAGTTGTGCACCTGCAACTAAGAGATCGTTTACTTCTAGCAAGTCATTTACTTTCACTTTTCTAATTCATAAGTGATCTCCAAAAGTCCTTTTAAGTTTAAATGTCTGAAAAATTAGAAAGGAACCACTTCTCTAAAATTGTTTTTATAAATTGATACTAATATGACTAGTCTGTATACTTTATTTTAATGCCCTATACATGTTATTTGAACAAATGTCTGAAGTATATACACTTTTCTAGAGGCTTTTTCTGGTTCATTTCATTAAGCCACTAGGTTGATTATAGGTCAAAAGAATCTACATGTACAACATATTACAACATATAATTGATGCTGTATAAAGTTGTGGCTTGATTGTTTCAAAAGGCATGTCAGAGCTTATAAAATCTAATTAATGAACCCTTCAGAGCAAGCACCATGGAAGGGTGAAAGTTTTCATTGCTAGGAATTTTTCATAGTTCCTGGTTTGGAATTTAGAAGGTTTATTGATTACTGGATACATTTTAAGAGACTGAAATTAGTTACATAAAAAATAAATGATTTTCAATAGAATCTGAAACTACAGATATTAAAATGATCTGGCACAAAATCACATGTCCCAGATAAATGACTCATTAGTTCTCTAGATTTAATTTGTCATGACTTTTGATTTAATGTTGGGATCTCATTTCTCTCAAAGGGCTCATATATATGTGTCCCCACTGAGTGTATTTTTTAAAATAAATGTTCTACATTTCTACAGTTTAAAAAAAAAGTAGTTTATTTATTCATTTATTCATCTAACTCACGTTTTCTGAGAACACAAAGCTGGTGCAATATAGAATTCAGAACTTACAAAGATATTAATATAACTGATTTTAAGATTCTTATAAATAGTTTTCAAAAGGTGCATTCTAACATGTTTCAGAGTATTTTGAACACTGCAGCATTTTCAGAATAAATGTATGTAAATATCCAAGGTAATGTCTTTGAGAAGGTTGTTGGTGTTATTGTTGATTTGTTTGTAAAAATGATATCATTCATATCACTGTATAGTAAATCTACTTATGTTATCATAAAGGAGAACACAACTGAATGATGTTTTCAAGCATTCTTTCTGCCTCTTGTTCTTTACTATTAACATAAATCTTTGCAACGGGTGTGATTAGATTAATTCTTATTTGACATTGAGGATTAAGACAGAGACATTATACAAAGGTTACTAGTGAGTACACATATTCTTATTCCTTATTTCAAAATTTCAAATATTGATGTAGGAATTGTCTTTCTGGAAAGTGAGCTTCTGATTGATAAAGAATCCAGAATATTGAGAGAATTTTTTTCATTGAATACTGCTAATTGTTTCCTGTGATATTTTAGTACAGTGGGAAAAAGTTCATTCAAACATGATTTTCACATTTTTTCCCCGAATTATACTCTTATCCTTATTATCTTGTTACTTCAGAATATAACTTATATTTACTATATATAATTAATAAAACAGTAACTATTCCCAAGTTGGTGAATAAAACTGAAGCATCTTTTATTGAAGACATTGTGAATACAATGGGACATAAGTCAAAATTTCTGGATTCAGAAATGTATACAACAGAGTGTTTTTAATATTGGAAGATTTTTACTTTACCTTCTCCCTAACCATTTTAAGTTTAAATTTTATAGAATTTATCATTTTCTAATTGGCTTCTAAATTCCTATCATCCTTAAATTTGGGGTTAATATGTTAAACCAAGTACAAAAAATTTCCTTTTTATGTGTATTATGTCAAAATATCAGAGAAGCATCCTCTCCCCTCAAACTTTGCTAAATCCAATCATGTATTTGCGGTAAAAGGTCACATCCACACAACATTCACCTCTTCTCTGTCCTATTTTGTGTTGTTCATACAAGATATAAGATGCAATTAATTTTATACTAAAAATTCCTCATAAATCACCAAGTAAACCTTTCAAAAACTTCCAGATTCAAGTGATCACAAACTGTAACAAAACACACATTGTCCTATTTGATATCAAATCTTTACTTGAATACTAGACTGAATATAGTATGTGAAATTCAGGACAGTTTATATGAAATTTAATATGAGGTGGATTGTCCTAAAATTATAAGAATACCCATTGTACTTATTTTGTTCTAGACTCGATTGCCTAATAATCATTAAAAAGAGTTTTATAAGATCAAGCACTATATTCCCTTTTGAAAAATAATAGTTATTGTATTTGTTTAAGGAGTAATATTAGTTATAGATACCAAGGGGTCAGCTGATAAACTTAAGGTTGCAACATGAGAAATATGGTTTGTTGTCAAGGGAATTCTATAAAAATAAAGACATTGAAATCAATTGGCAAAATATTACTGAAGATATCACAACTTTTGTGTTCTTCACGTTGTTATATTTTCTATGAAAATATGTACTGTCAGTTTGAGTAGATTGAAATGGTCCCTGGTTAGTTGAGAATCTACAAAATTTCATTAAAAAACAAATAAAAGATAGCAAAATCATACTCCACCAGCCCATCCAGTTCTGCTTTCTTCTATATGCTCCTGGGCCTAAAAGATAAAAAAGCACATTTAACATGGTATTAGGAGAAAATTTCTTCCTAAATATAATCCAGACATTAAAACTCCTATCTAACATGGGTAATCTAAGTGTTGAAACTTACTGCAGATCTTCATAAATTCTGGTTAGCGGGGACGTGGAATTATCATGATTTCCACAGAGACCAGTACCACCAAGTGCATGGTGTGATGTAGGTAAAAAGAACTTTCACAGTGAAGTTTAGGTTAAATTCTTTCTTTATCAGTCTTATTAAGAAACCATAAATTTTTAAATTTGTACTGAATCATATTTTGATTTATCTTTTAGCACAATATTATTGATAATTTACTGAATATATGTGGTATTTGGTGATCCTAAAAGGACGAATAGACATTTCTGGACAAATAATTAGAAAAAAGAACATTCTAGGCAGAATGAATAGCAGAGGGACCAGACCAGTTTAGTAAACCACAGATGGTTCAATATGGCTGAGTGGAGGGTCACTTCAGGGAAGAGTTAGAAGATGAGAGAGGATATATATTTATTCACAAGATCTTTGGAGAAATTTGATGCCACCCTAAGTAGTTTGAACTTCTCCCATAGGTAAATCCTTTGTAGGAATTCAAATAAACAATTTGGGAAATGTAATTGTGAACATGATACAGAGAATAAAAGTGGGTAATTAGAAGTGGGTAAGATGGAAAGAGACAGAGAAACCAATTAGAAAACTATTGTGATATTGGGGAAAATAATGATAAAGGTACAGATCAAGGTCATGGTGCTAAGGATAGAACAGAAGAGATGTAGTCACAGATATCAGAAGTTCATATCCTCTGAAATAAGTTTAAGACTTCTTGGAGAGTAGTAACAGAAAGCATTGGATGGATAAAAATCACCCAAAGAGGCCAGGCGTGGTGGCTCACACCTGTAATCCTAGTGGATTAGGAGGATCTGGGAGGCCGAGGGAGGTGGATTGCTTGAGCTCACAGGTTTGAGACTAGCCTAAGCCAGAGCGAGACCCCATCTCTACTAAAAAAAAAGAATTCAAAAAACTAAGGCAAGAGGACCGCTTGAGCCCAAGAGTTGGAGGTTGCTATGAGCTATGATGTTGCCATGGCACTCTACCCAGGGTGACAGTTTGAGACTCTGTCTCAAAAAAAAAAAAAAAAATCACCCAAAGAGATCAAGACCTGAGACAGAGACAGCAGGGTTATCATGTCCTCTTTTTGCCATCACCATAGAGGCTGCACTTTTTGGCCTCTCCACCAGTTGGACGTGGTCATATGGTAACATATGGTAAGTTATAACCTATGGTGTGTGAGCAGAAATGACTTATGGTACTTCTTGGCCTAGCCCACAAAAACCTTTCATACACTATCTCCTTCATTCTTTTTCCTACCCTTCAGTTGGATTTTGATGCTCAAGTTTGAATAACTTTAGAATAGTGTTGAAAGCCTCTGGATGAAGTTAGCAGAAATTCTATAGCTTGGGTTCCTGAATAACTGTATGGAGCAGAGTACCCTATTCCCCCGCCCCTCACCAGACCCCACTTACCTGGACTCACTAGTGGATGGTTACATGAATGTGTAATAAATTTCTACTGTCTCAACCCACTGAATTATAGGAGGTTTTGTCGTTGTTATAGAAGTTAGCCTACCTTGCAAATATATAAACTTGGAGAATAATAAGAGTTCTAGAGAAGTCAGAAGAAGAGCTGGAAAGGAAAAGAACAGTCACTGAAGTAGAAGAGAACCATGAGAGGGTGTACTGTCATAAAAGGCAGGGTAATAACAAATTTTAAGAACATAGTTTGAATTTTGTCTTGGAGGAATAGGCCAATGCCTCAGAAAGAACAAGTAAGACAAGACTTGAAAAAATAGCAAAATGTTTTTGATTTATTTATGCTTATTTTTAGGCATAAAGATAAAATTAACTTTAATCTCTTTTTCAGAGGGGGGAGAATAATCTAAAAGATGTTTCTTCCCCTAACTATACATTTCCTAGTAAATCTCTCTAATATAATTGCATTATAAGGAACTATTGCAAGTTTCTTTGTCTCTTTTTTTTGAGTTTGACTTCCAATGTGAATAAAATGTTGCTAGGTCACTTCATCTTAAACATTATTTATTTATAAATTGCATGCTCACACACACATACACACGTGCTCAGGCAATGCACCAGTGTTCTTGCTGGAAAATTCAACACTTGGTCTCAAATCTGAAAATGTGTCCCATGCAGTTATCAGACTATTTTGAGACAGAGGTGTTTAGAAATCCTAAGGTTATTCAAACATTACTATCTAAATTTAATTGCTATTTTCTGGTTGTAAAACTAAAGTTTAT
Organism: Arctocebus calabarensis; assembly: GCA_963573935.1. Taxonomy (NCBI): domain Eukaryota; kingdom Metazoa; phylum Chordata; class Mammalia; order Primates; family Lorisidae; genus Arctocebus; species Arctocebus calabarensis. The sequence continues at coordinate 45,862 of CAUYON010204718.1, read as the reverse complement.
ATTCCAGGGACTTCCACACCTCATTGAATGGGCATCTTAAAGTTGTTTCAGATTTTGATAAATTAAAATTTCAGATTCCAAAGCAATCACAGATTTTAAATTTCTAGCTTTAAGAGCTAAAAAGTGTGTCTAAATGATAAATCTCATAGTTTTCAAACTAATAAAATTAAAGCAATCGTTCCTAATACTTGAATTCAAGGAAAATGTTAAAGATATAGTCACTGCAAGGCTGAGTAATCAGACCAATAGGTCTAATTAATTAGCATAATCATAATCAAAATTAGTCTATCCTTTCTTTGCCTATGATACTGCATTAAAGCCAAAATTTTTCTGCTTTGTATATCAAATATATATAAGATAAAAATAACCTTCTAGCATATTCCATCAAAATTAGTCAAGCCTCTCAGAGACACAGTAGTGACTTAAAAAATATTTTTAGCCTGAGTAATGTTGACTATTATAGTCCTGACGTATTTTCAAACAGATTCATATGACTTTTTTCTTGCAAAACATAATGTCCTAATTTCTAGATGAAACTTAGTAATTTACTTTGATTGCTCTGCTTTTCTTCTTTCTTTATAAATTAGGTTTACACTATATTTGGTTTAATGAAACATTTCTTCATAATTAGAAGTCTCAGGAAATGTACCCATCAAATTTCCTATTTAAAGAAAATGTTTTGTATTTCTTTGTTTCTAATATGAGTAATTAAGATCAGGCTTAGTTTAAAGCTTTTTGATTGGTGAAGTAATTTCTCTGACTCATTATTTTAACAGATTATGTTTGGATTAGCAATAGAAACAATTAAAACTCAATAGTAAATCTGTGCCTAATTTTCAAGAGGACTACCCCACTCCCCCCCCCAAAAAATTAGTACATATGGGACACTCTCTTAAGATAACCAGATAACAGGATAATTTGATCTAATATTTTGTGTCGTGATTTTAGTTATTTAATTTTGATTTAAAAATAGAAACATTTGGCCTTTTAAAATGATATTTATTTCTTTTGCAATTTTTATTTTTTATTTTTGACACTGAATAGAACATGTTCGCATTTCTTCTCTGGTCCTTTTTTTATGCAAGAAATCTGTTTTCTTGATAGGATCATCTTATGTTTTCAGCTTCATTATTTTGCTTTTTTTGACTGTTTATGTCATATTATAATCTCAAAAGGATATATTGTAGCCCTGAGAGCTAGATACCTGATTTTTCCAATAACATGTAGTCCTTTTCATTATTCAATTTCAAGGTTTAAATCATTCAAGAATATAAGAGGTATCCTATTTAATAACATAATGGACTTGTGAATACATAGTGCTTATTTTTTGCAAAGCTATCGGGAGTTGAATGCAGTAATTCTGGCTTTAAAATATAAAGCATTAGCTATAAATATTCCTCACCATTGTGTCTTCATCTTCAGAAATACACATCTGTGGCTTTCATATACCCTACCTTTGGACAATCCCACATCTGCCAGTCTTCCCTGAAATCACATATAGACAAGACTGAAACATTCTGGACTCTTTTTAGCCACTGCAGACATATTCGGTAATCAGTCACCCAGGTAAGCCAACTGAAATAATAATCACTGCAAATAAATGAGAACAGACAATTACAACCATACGCCAATTTCACATTCAAATAATTTCTTAATTTTTGCTTTCCAGAAGATGTATTTTATTATTATGGAATAATTAGTAGGTAAGGAAGACAGAACTTTGTTTTTTCTGGAGAGAAAGTTTAAATATGTCTGTTGATTTTTTAAAAAGAGTTTCTTCATCGAAAGAAATTATTTCATACTTAAGCTTTCTTCCCATTTCTGGAATTGTAAATCTTACAAAAGAATTTGAGATATAAGGTCAAAGCAACTGGGGGTGACAGAAGAAGCATTAAGCTGGGTATTTTGCACAAGTAAACTCATCTTTCACTTTTTAATTAGTTGAGAGAACTCTAAATGTGGCGAGAAGACCATTTTTGTCACCAGGTAAGTTGGTGCAGGCAGCCAAGTTTTAGCAGAGTTTTAGGTCAGGTATTGAAACTCAGCTTAGTATCCCGTGAGTACCGAAAGTAACTCAAACAAAGTTCGGCACATACTAGGTGCCAGTGAACAGCAGCAAGGCTTAGTTGGCTCTTGTAGGCAGAGAACAGTGATGTAAAATGAACCACAGAATTTTGTACGTCAATGGGAAAGAAACCACAGAACTGGACCAGGTCTCAGGCTCATATCCTGGAGTTATGTTCTACCAGTTGTATAACTTAGGCCAGTTGCTTAATTATTTTATTTCTATATAAAATGAGAATAATAATGTCACCAATGTTAAAGGTTGCTGTAAAGAGTGGGTGTGCTTGCTACACAGTGTGTTCAAAACATGTTCGCCGTTGCTATTGTATTGTAAATATTGCACAGATACTGAACAAGCCTCTTGACTACTTATATGGTGTTCTTTCCACCAGGCCGTTTGCCACCTAAGGAGAAGGACACTTTAAAAATATGATGTATTCAGTCAGGTTTGTATCAAGTAGATTGGGGTGAGGAATAGCAGATTATTCAAAAACTTAAAGTTCTTTTTGCTTATTCAAAAGCGGTTCATCCTGGCAAGGTCCAGCAGAGGCCTCCGATACCTTCCATGGGGTTTTGTTTTCCCTCTTGCTAATCAACCATTTGGTCCTGGGTGAGTGTCCTTTAGGAGACATGGGGAGGAGACCTACGCCTTGGCCCACGAGGTGTTGGGAAGTAGTCAGGAGGCCTCACAGGCAGAGCTCAGGAACACTTTCCCCTTATTCACTTCATCCAGGTAGAGCACAAAGGACTGATGGGGGGCTGGAAGGTTACTGTGATGAGGACTCATCAGACAAGATCCACATGCGACCTCATGGTGGGGGAGTAAGAATGTTTCACATACCCGTCTGCCTACAGTCAGTCTCCAAACAGACCACCTTACAACCAAATAATTGGACCCGCCACCTTCGGTACACGGGGCCAGCGCCCCACTCAACGAGCCACAGGCGCCGCCCTACAATCAAATAATTGGGAATAGACCCCTTCCTAGTGAAAACGCCGGTACTGACAGTGGGTTAGCTTATCCTTTTATTTGTCATGCACACGTAATATACACACAGCCCCACAAACCCTGGCTTGAGAGAAAGTAGGCCGGACTGTACAAAGCCAGGTGAGGGATGTATGTAACTTTTACTATCTTGCCTCTGGGACCCAAGTTCATGTCTGTACATCTAAGGAAAGCTGCACTTAGACTGACCATTGTGGTCACCTTTATACGCCCAAAATAACTAATTAAAAAAATGGAAGGAGCTTATTATTTTAAATGTTGTATGTATTTAGCTTTGCTACTTCTTTTTGCTTATAGCATGCATATCATAAGCTCACTAGAAAAGAGTATTAAATGAGTATTAAATTAATTAACCCTGAGTAGAAAATGTCAGGGTTAAAATTTAAAATTTAGTTTAAAAGCTGGGGGCATCTGAGGTTAATTACCTTGAGGCTATCATTGCTGGAACTGGCATTTCCATGGGACCCACGTGCCCAGGGTAAGTGGTATCGATAATAAATACCCGAACAACAGGATTTTTAGCCCCAGCCTGCCAAGAAAATGGAGATATATAAGCTCATAAAATTTCAGTTATCACCAGTGTTTTGAAGATATTTTAGAAATTTAGTTATATTTTCATAAGCTAATAATATTAAATATCTTCTTGTTGAAAACAGTCTATTTATAACATAACTAGAAAGTTCATTTCAACTTTACTTGCAGGGCAACTACAAATGTTGTGTTAACCAGAATGAACGTATATATTTTAAATACCTAATGAGAGAGCTTTGATTTATAGGGAAAACATGATTTGAATATGAAAAATTCTGTGATCCATATTTTCTTCTTTGATTTCTGAGATAGAGCCTTCTCATTTTTAGTATTAACTCAATTATCCCTCTCAATTTCATCATTAATTATTAAGAATAATTAATAGTAACATCTTTGTGTGCTCAGGGGAGTGAAGAAGGAGATTGGTTTGGGAGGAGAATGGAAATAATAAATAAATGAAGGATATTTTTGGTTTTTGCAGGAAGACTTTGTCTAGACAATCACCAAATGTCAGTTTCCTAGCTGTTTGCATTACCAGTGCTACCATCCACAAAAGAGGAGGAAAATTTCACCTCCAAATAAAGTGTCCGTGGGATTTACACTTTTCTTGTTTTGTGCTTTCTGTTCTACTGTATGCCTAGAATTTACATGACAGTGTAGCTCAAGCTTAAACAGTTTCTTAGACTTCCTCTGTTACTTTACTGTAGAAAAAAAAATCTTACAGTTGTAATAAAATTTAAACTCACAAAATTTAGACACACAGTCATCAGTGAATGACTCATTGCTGTTTGAATTCATCTGAAGAAGTGTTTAGTTTCTCTTAGGACCTCCCTGTTTCACCCCAAGTTTAGCTGGATTCTTTGGAATTATTCCACTTCTCCACTGAAGGCCAGATGTTTCAGAGACTTTAATCTTCAAGGAAAGATGAGAATTTGGGTTCCAACTTCCCTGTTAGTGTCAGTCACTCTTTGTGTTTTTTGGGGGTTTTTTGTTTGTTTGTTTGTTTTGAGACAGAGTCTCACTATGTTGCCCTGGGTATAAGTGCCGTGGCGTCACAGCTCACAGCAACCTCAAACTCTTGGGCTTAAGCGATTCTCTTGCTTCAGCGTCCCAAGTAGCTGGGACTACAGGCGGCCGCCACAACGCCCAGCTATTTTTTTTTGTTGCAGTTGTCGTTGTTATTTAGCTGGCCCGGGCTAGGTTTGAACCTGCCAGCCTCGGTGCATGTGGCCAGCACCATAACCACTATGCTATGGGTGCGGAGCCATCAGTCACTCTTTGGTTCTGGGTTTCCTCATCTCTTTCTGCTTCCACAAACCCTCCCAAAGATCTGAGTTTTTTTACATGGTAGGTCCCAAATAGATCAGACTTTCTATACAACTCTTGAGGGGTATCCTATCTACACACTCATCTCCTATCCGTTGACTTTTCTCAAATAACTTTACATCAGTGTAGACTCTCTGCAAGAGAAAGAGTCACATTTCTCTCTCTACGGCCACTCTGGCTTCCCTCAGAATCCATTCATGTGTATGCCATCTTGTCACTGTGGTCGTCCATGGCAGTGCTACCTTGGTGAGTAAAAACAGTGAGATCCCCCCAAAAAAACACTGCGTTCCAAAATCACATGTTTCCTTGAGCAGGAGGTAAATTTATGATTTGATTTCACTGTTTCAGATTCTTACCTAAACTGAAATTAGGAGCCAGGGCTTCTTCACTGTGACCTGGTCATTCTCCTAATGCATACTCAGGTCTCCTCTCTCCAGACATGAGACTGAATAAAAACGATGTACTAGATAAGAACTCTAGAATGTTAAATGTGCAAGGAACTCTGGGACGACACCATGTCTAACTCCCTCAAGGAAAAACCTAAGGCTTACAAATATAACCTACCTAGGCTACCAGGGAAAGACCGTAACTTACACTTGCTTCTACCTGACAGGAACATCAGATCCAGCATTCGTATTTTACATTCTAGTTTGCATTTACATGAGAACTCAAGAGGGAATTGCAAAACAGAACTTTACCCTGAATTTGGAGCATGAAATATGAAAAAAATTAAAATTAAGTTAAGCTTGTTTTTCCTCCATGATCTAGACCATATGTTTTTCAAAGATTCTGCAATGGATTTTGCAAAGACTATTTCATCCAGCACAACCAGATGTCCAAAGCAACAGATGTCCACATAAATAATAAGGCACAGTACAATGTTTGCCTTACAATGCACAAGGATAAGAAGCCTCCAAACTTGTTGATCCCACCTCCATTCATGGCAATGGTTGCTCATTTTAACACCAGAGAAATGAAAGCATGTACTAAAAATATTCAACATACCTTTGGGTATGGAATGTTTATTGTTCTAGGATACTGTTCGTCACCATAATAAGAATAGGCAATAACTGGGATATCTGTATCATTAAATTCTGCATATGCCAAAAATTTTCCATTAGGAGACCACCAGAGAGCGTATTTTGTAGCAAGCATTTCCTCTGAAAAATAAATGCTAGCACATTAATTATAATTCCATCTTACTATAAAAATCATTGTAAATACTTCTAAATAGCTACGTATTGACGGAAACAAAACTTTTTTTAGTGTGGCTATGACATACGTCATACTTTGGTTATTAAAAAATAATCTGAGTTAAGAGGAATAATGTAACCTCATGTCTCATATCAAACATCAATTAGTTTCATGAGAAATTGACATTAATCAGAAATTTAATTTCTTAAGTAATAAACATGTCAGCAATAATTAATTTTTCTTTTCAGGGTAGCTTCTGGTTTCTATAAGTCACCTAAAGTAGCCAACGCAGGGAAAACTGAAATTGTAGTACAGAGTGTCAAAAACACTGAAAGTTGAATTTCTCTCCAGGGACTATTAACCCCCCCCCCCAAATAAAACAGAGTTAGTTTAATTGTATATAAGCATTGATAAAGACAGAGATGATGTTTGTTTTTTTTTAAAGTGAAGTCCTGGATTCTACATGAATTAGAATAAGGACAAAATCAAGAAAGTATCAAAAACTGAAAATAGTTTCCCAAAATAGAAACTATTTAAAGTATAAACAGTTTAGTTTTGAAAAAAGATTTCTCTCTGAAGAAAAAAAATAGGAGAAAATGTACTAACATAACATCTGAGGATAGTATACCTTTTGAAATATGTCATTACTACTACTTCATAGCAATGTTTATGAAAATAAATTCTACCGGGCTTCTGAAATCATGTATGTCCTGTTTATAGCTTAATAACATCTTTCCCAACTGCTCCTATTCATTGAAATAAGATACAACTCATCTAAATCTTATTCAATGTATGAAATTACTTCAAATTTAAGACTTAAAACAACAGCAGTAAGAAAAGAATATAGCTTACCTTCATAAACCCAGTCTGGGATTCCATTAAATATTTTATTTTCTCTTCCATTATATGTTATTTGAAAAGGTGGATCTCCTGGCCTTTGTTTGAAATAAATGTTGTTTTGATAGACATATGCCTAGAAGTGATGGTAAGTTACTCAATAGGGTAAATTCCATAGTAAATGCAATGAAGGACATATATTTTTTAAAATTATTCCCCTAATACCTTTGAAAAGAGTGCTAATCTAGATACTAAAGAGATTCACAACTAAAATATCATTTTAATAGGTCAAAGAACACAACCAACTCACATTAACATCAATTATGATTTTTAAAATCTGTATCCAATAAAGCGTAAAGTCTACTTTTTTTAAGTTGTTTTATAGCCCCCAAATAATTATCTATATTGACAGAAAGTTGAATAAATCTCTGAATATTAATAGCTAGCCAGATCTAATCTTTATTTAGAGTCCTTAAATAAGAGCTTGGACAAAATTTCATGTTGTCTGAAGCTAGTCTGGGAAACTTGTGAAAACCATATTTTTCCTGAGCTTTCTGGCACAACGCATTCTGGCTGAGTATAAGGATAAAGTTTTTGACTGCGATATTTAAAGAAGTCTATCCATGAGCTTGAGATTTTGCGGAATTCTCAGATGGGTTTCAATTTATCAAAACTCTTCCCATTTTTAACCACTAAAATAGTCATGAATGTATTTTTTTTTTTCTTTCAGGCAGGGAAATTTAACAAAGGCCAAAATCAAATGGCTCCTCTTTTATTTACATGATTAAACACTTCAAAAATTTAAACACTTACTAATTTACTCCCAACAGGCGACCAGCATAAATACTGAATTGGACGAGGAAGCTCATTTCCTCTTACAAATTCACTAGAAGGAAAGAAAGAAAGAAGGAAAAACAACAAACCTTGCTGCTCAATGCCAAAAAAAGTCTGTACAAACAAACAAAATAAACAAACAATACAAATTAAAAAATCATTCCCTCTGTGTCTACAAACCTACCAGTAAAAACATAGGAACAGGACTGGAGATGTGGGCGACGGTTGCCATTCTTTCACTGGTTGCTTGAGAGTCGCTTAACTTTTCTGGGTCTCAGTTTTCTGACCATTATAGTGACATGAATGGATTAAATACTTATAGACTATGAAATTGGAAATAGCTCTAAAGATTATCTAATAGAACCCTCTAATTTTACAGAAAATAGATATGAAGTGTAGAAGGATGATATGACTTTTTAAGGTGACACTGCTAATACTTGGCAGACCTCAAGTTAAACTCCAATCTTTCAAACCCCCGAGGACTGTAAAATTTGCACACACCAGACTGAGATGGTCACTGAAGTGCCTTCCAACTCTGAAATTCTATAATTGTGCTGAAGTTTAATATGTGCTCATCCACATTCTCATTCACAATCCCCATCTCTGTGAACGCATATGCATTTCAAATTTTTGAAAATCAGATGCCATTTGACAATCTCTCCAGGGATCTGACTTGAAATCAGAAAAGGAAAGGAACATCTGATCTCAAGCTAAACTGAAAAATGGATCGTATACCAGGCAGTACGCCTTAAGCCTGCAAAGTCCTCCACCCATGGGGAAATTTCAAATATTCTATTGGCCAAAAACCTCACTTTAATGCTTAGAGTCACTCCACAAATACTCAAATGACTGACTTGCATGGTGGGGCTTTTGTAGTTCAACAAGGCTGTATGCAGATTTTTATAAGTGTTAAAAAGTCATAGGACGCCATGTTTAAGTTTTGACCTCTGTCTTCTTGAAGATTGTATGAGTAGTTTCATCAAGACTGGTTTTATGGAAAGGCAAAATGAGACCTGCCTTCAAGTATACTTTGACAAGCCCAAAGAAAGACTTTCTCATCTACCCCCTCAAAAAAATCTCTCCAACTTAACCCTGACACATGCCTGACATTCCAACCTTTCCCATTCTTGGGTCTGTGAAGATCTGTAACACTTGGATCTGTGAAGATCTGTAACACACATTACCTTGATTTAACTTACTAGGTAACGGAATATAGTAAGTTGCAACAAGCAGGGAGGGAACAGGGTACAGTTTTGACTAGAGAAAGATGGCGACCATTGGTGGTGCAGTGGGAATCCCCGTCACCAGAGGGCAGTGTGTGAGCACCAGGCCCCTGGGTGGTGGGAAACATACTGAAAGAGACGTGAGGTCACAGTCTAGGGAATGACCCAGAGAGAAAACGTTCTTCACCTGGTTGATAGCCCTGTCTCAAGCCTGTGTTTATGTTATCTTTGACACTATAACACTGTCTCAGTTCTCCATATGCGGTGGACTTATCTGTGTAATCATGTAGACAGCCCTAATCTGAGAAGCTAAGTGCATGTCTCATCATGACTGGGAAGCCACCACAGCTGCCATTTCTTGTGTTTTCTGAGTCACTAAAGGTAAAAGAGAACTAAGAGGAAGGAGGACGCTTTACAAAGGCTATATCATCTCAGTGTTTTTTACCTACATTGAAACTAGAACTATCTTTATTTTCTCTGTGCTAGATTTTCAGAGGGTCTTCCAAGGCTTATAAAAGACTTGGAATTAGTATTAAGTCATGCCTTGAATCTCAACAAATTTGTCATTCCTCACTTACTAAATTGTGCTGTATTTATCTGACAAAAAAAAAATCTGGAAAATTAGATAGTTGTACAGAAAACAAAACAAAGCAAAATAAAAACAGTGTCTTGGTTCAATGTAATGTAGACAAACTAAAAATACAGGGTGACTACAAAGTTCATGTACAATTGCATTGTACAATCGCCTTGTATAGTGTGATTCTAGGTTATAAAGCCTCATGGCCACTCTGTATAATGTGATTCTAGGTTATAAAGCCTTTACAAACTATAAGTAAAATGTTAGTCTTATCCTCTTCTTTTGGATTGCTGTTCGATTTGGGGAAACTCAAGATAGAGAATTTCAAAATGATTAAAAGGAAAACAAGGACACATTAAAGCTTTAAGAAATTGTACTGAAAGTCTAAGATTCCTTCCCACCTCACTAGTCTAAAAGTTTCTTGAGAGTAGGGTTGGCGTTTTCAGCTCATTTGTATCGCCCCCCCACATACATTTAGCATAGCAGTTGCTCAATAAATACTTCTTAAATTCAGAGAGAAATGTGGATACAGAGAGGAGAAAAATTCAGAATGCATTAGATGGATTTAGATTTACTTACTATTTCTTAATTTGATCATTTAAGAAGATCAGAGTTATTCCTTTCTAAACAACTAAAACAAGTAGATAATTTGTTTGAATTTTTATGTTTTTGCTATACAAAAGGAGAAATAGACTAGAAGAATTTTTTGAACACCTCTTTAAGCCACATAATTATTTTCCCCTTTTATATAACATCAAAGAGGGTAACTAAACCAATTCATTATCCACAGTTAGCCAGAGTGAGTTTTCTAAGGTGCAAATCTGATCATGTCATTTCCCATTTAAACACTTGAGTGATTCACTATTGTCATCAGAAAGAGATCTAAACTATTTTTAATGGTTTCTTCACCATTATTTGTCACTTCCCAACCTTACACCACCTCCCACTAGTCAGCAGGTTCCTCCAATTTCAACTAAACTGACCTAATTTGAGTTTCCTGAACATTCTATACTCTTCCTCTTCTTTGGACCTTAAATACGCTTCCTTCTGCCAAGCATCTCTCCTTCAGTCCTTCACGTACCCCAGCAGTTCTCAACCTGTGGGTCACGACCCACAGGAACTGTTATTAAAGGGTTACGGCATTAGGAAGGTTGAGAACCATTGACCTACCCGAATATTGTTTACTTTTTTTTGAATGGTAAATAGTTCAAATCATTAAAACATACATATAAATAAAATAGCACCTGTATCACCATTTATCTACCATCTAAATTTAGTAGAAACTAAGATCAGGAGCAAGATAATGGAGTCTTAATCTCAAATAAGCTTGGAATAAAAAAGGTTAGGTATTAGATTTAAGCAGCATTAAAGAATAGAGTTGATGGTTTACCTATTCCTAAGGTCATAGATGTGATATGTTGCTGTGTAAGAGTATCTCCAAAGCTGTCAGAAAGAAAAGAGATGAGACAAATTATAGTTTTTAAAAAGCTTGCATCAATAATATATAATCACATATCATCCAATTCAAAGTTCAGAATTATAAAAGGACTACTTTTACAAGGCACTAGGAAGAATCTGTTTGAATTCCAAACAAGTCTTCATTTAAAGAGTTTTACTGTGGACTTTAGTGCTGTTTGTCTGAGTTCCAGAACTAATCTCAGCAATGATTCAACCCTCGCTCCATAAAAAGCATATCCAAAGACATTTCCTAACATAAAAAGCTTATCTTTGAGACACTCCTAGGAATTTTCCCTTTATGTTTTACCTGTATTGAAGTAAAACCACTATGATTTCCATAGGTTATAAGGATTACTCTATATTTGCGTAATTCACTATAATGATACCCTTTAAAACTGGGTGAAAGAATAACATATTTAACATATGGTTTTATTACACAATGATTGCCTTTCAGTATAGTTTTTAAATAATAGAAAATTTTAAAATGAATAGGAGATATTTAGCTTACAATTCCTCTTCAACAAAGCTATTCTTTTTCTCATTAAGCATGTTTGTGTTGTGGTTAGTGAATGAGGCAAGTATTATTTTGGATTCTAATTCTTAAAAGGCTTTCAAACTTGACAAAAACTTGTCTTTCTGAAGGTTACTAGTGACCAAGGACTGAACATTTAAAGATAAAGACAGACTCTGACTTTATCTTACTTTTTAAAACCAATTGTGGGTTAGTAGAAAATATAATCAGATGTACTCAAATTAAATAACTGGTACCTTTGAATAATCACTTTCTAGATATGCAAATTGACGGTCAGGTGATAAGCCATAATTTGAAGCATTTATACTTTTCTGAAATTACGAAGAAGTTGATTAGAATACAGAAAAAATAACAAGAGCCACGTACATCTGCATTTCTGTAAATTTGTACTTCTAAAAGAATGCTGTATCACTGATACGCTCCAATATACATAGTCTTTCAATACTATTAAAAAATATTTATGCTCTACCTACAAAGAAATTTATTAGACACTATGGAGGGAGGATGTAATAGATTAGACATAACATGTGATTTTAAGAACTTATGGTGTCAAAGTTGTAAAGGAGTAACATATTTCAAATTAGAAGGCTCTGTAAAAGATTCAATATAGCATTGCAAAATCATTAAGGAGGAAATGAGTGAATCCAAATGGGATAATTGGTTGCACAGAGCAGGAGAGTATTATCTGAGCTTGGTTTTAAAAGATTAGTAGGCTTATTAGACTGGAGAAAGGAGGAGGATTGAGAGCTTAGGAGAACAAAGCAGTATTTGCCCATCTATCATAGCCCATTTATAGAGCATTTGTTCTATGTTAGGGGTCGTCCCAAGCACTTTCCATTGTTATTTAATTCCTATATGAATCTAAAGAGGTATTATTATTCCCACTTTACAGCAGAAAAAAACGGAGGCATAGTGAGATTGATGTAGTGTAGACACTTACTCAATGTCACAAGGCTAGTGAGTGATTAGTAAGTGACAAAGCCAGGAGGTTGAACCTCAATTTGCCTGATACTAAGAACTGAGTTTTTAACCATCTTATGCCATAGTAATTCCACAGAGGAAGAAAGCTGCCAGGTGGTTCAAAAGAAGGCAAGGGCTAAAGGCTAGTGTGAGTAGAAGAGAGAATTGGAGGACTTTAGTGGGAGACAGGGTGGGAAGACAGTTTAGGTCCAGACCGAGTGTTAAGACTTTGAAACCTGTCCTTGGGTGAAGAGCTGGCAAAGCTTTCTGAGGAGGAAGATGACATTGGATACATACCATGGTGCTATTACTCAAAATGGTGTATGATTCTCCTGTTTCAATGTTATGCAGTACTACATTATTATCTGCTGATTGATGAAGATATTCTTGTCCTTTAAGCAAGCAAGAAAGCAAAACCTGAAAATGATCTTTTAGCAGAAAATACATTTCAAACAACAACAACAACAGCAAAACCCTCTCTTATTTCACAGACCCACTTTGTTTTTCCTATTCATCCAGTATATATTGCTTTGTCAGATTTAAGGTAATAAATTGGGAGTGGAAATGAGGAAAGTGTGCTTTTTTTACTGCTTCACACAAAGATGCCGTATGTGCCAGCAGCAGCCCAATGCTAACTGATTCAGGGTGCTTAGGAATAAAATTTTGTTTTCTCTGAGTTATGAAGAGGATAAGCTAAATTTAAATGATACGCTTCTTTTGCAATGATAAGAAAAGTTACATTTTGGTTGTGTTTGATTTATTTTAAAACACAATTTTTATGTCATTTTCTAAGGAAAAAATAATATTCAACTTTGTTTAGTGGCACTTAAATAGACAACTAAAATGTCATAAATTATTTCATTGATCTCACTATTATTTGATTAGACATTTGATAATATTCTATTTTGAAAAGAATATGCAGATAACAATTTAATGATCCTTAAAGGGTTTGTTGTCAGAATGGGATTTTGTCTATTTTCCAGATTCTCCAGATTAACAGTGGAATTTTTTTTTTTGGTAAAATTCTCATAACCTGCCCTGAATATTTGCATACCTTCTATTCTCAAAAGCTGCACCAGACACTCAAATTATTCAACAATGTATTTCCTGTTTAATCTCCTATTCTGTTTAATCTCCTGGTGGCCTCATCACTATTGATGAACTGATTTGCCTTCAGTAATTATAGAGATGCACTGGCACTAAAATGAAAATGAAACAAAATACATTTTTAAAATCCCCAAGAGATAAATAAATAACCCATTTACCTGAAATCCAGTTTGGAAAAAATGTTTTGTAAGAAAATGTTCCATTTAAAATATCTTGCAGTGTGAGGGGTCTCATTGTATTTCCTTCAGGGTTGTGAACTTTGCGGGGAGAAGGAAACATATTCTTGTTAAAAAAAGGTTAAGAATGCAAATAAATTCTAAGCCTGGACTTAATCTGTTCTTTTGCTAAATGTTTGCTTAAGTTCTAACTTAACAATTATCATAACAACTACCATTATTAGCAGTATTACTTTTTTTTACTGTAGATAGGATAACAAGGCTTTAGGAAGGTAGGTTGATGGCCCAGAAGGGAAAACTGGTGGGGAAATGTAAAGGAAAGAGAAAGTTGCTGAAAAGGGCCTCATTAAAAAGCATCTTGGTACTGAGAGATTTCTGAAAAAGAGTCTAAGGATTAGTTATTTATTCTTTTAACCCCCTCATTTAGATTATCCAGAAAGGTTATGCTTAATAGTGTATTTCATATTACTTCATTTATTTGATATCAATGCATAGTAGCTATGAATGCCAGAAATCCTATATAGAGAATTTAGCATATGTCCTATTATGACTCAAAATATCTATAAAGCAATTTTAAGCACATATTAATGTACTACTAATTGCCATAATGAGAATAATCCTTGCAATCACGCAAGAAGTGGTGAGTATATGTATGGAAAGCATATCTTGATGAGCCAGCTACATTTATATGGAAATAGGGCTCCTGGCACGGGTGGGAAAGGATGACTCCTCCTAACCTCACAATATCTCATGTGGGATGTAGCCAGGGCCCGGACAGTGCAATTATGTTGGTGTCAGATTGGAACAATTGAATTATTTCTCCCAATATAAAGGGAGAAATTTAAATTAGGCTTTCTTCTCATCCTGTTGAAAATGACCACATGTTTATAAACAAAGTAATATATCTACTCTGAGATGTGGCATTAGGTCACATGTTAGCATAGAAATAAGATTAAAAAGTGTATTAGGAATTGTTGATCCACGCTCTGATCCTTGGTACACATAGAGAAGTCATGAATGCAGTAATGTTTCACTATACTATCAATTTTGAGCACCATATCAATCACCGACAGAAATGGCCTTCCACTGGGAACTTTAAAGATACCACTGGCTTTTTGCTTTCTCAATATTTATCTAAATTTTTTGAACATGAAATTTTTTTTTTTATTGTTTGGGATTTATTGAGGGTACAAGAAACCATGTTACACTGGTTGCATTTGTTGGGTAAAGTCCCTCTTACAATCGTGTTTTGCCCCCAAAAGGTGTGGCACACACCAAGACCCCAAGACCCTACCCCCTTCGCTCCCTCCTTCTCTCTGCTCTTCCTTTCCCTACCCCTCTCTCATTCTTTCTTTCTCTGCTCTCCCCTTCCCTCACCTCCACCATGTCAATAATTGTCATTAATTGTCATCCTCATATCAAACTTGAGTACATGGGATTCATGCTTCTCCATTCTTGAGATGCTTTACTAAGAATAATGTTGAACATGAAATTTTTTAATCTCCATTTATATAGACAATGACCTTACAAGGCGTAGGTCTCTCTCTATAAATTTTTTTCTACTTGAATGTGCTCAGCAACTAGGACAACACCTGACAACAGGTGGGAGCACAAGTATTTGTTAGATGAAAAAATAATTGAACTCGGCAGATTTTGTGTTAACCTGTTTCTGATTATTTTTCCCCTGACTTTCTCCCCACCAATCCATGTTATAAATTTGATAGATATACTCTTTTTACCTTGATGTGCCTTCATTTAAATATTTATTTATATCAAAATTTAGTCCTTAGATCCAGTTGGAATATTTATTCAAAAAATAGATTCCTAGTAACTTATCTCAAAGCTACTGATTCAAGATCTCTGGGGATGGTGTCTTGGTAGTTTTAGTTTTCCCCAAGCCCCTGGAAGATTCTTTTGCCAAAATCCCAATTTAATTATGTCACAGAGTCCTTTCCATTCAATGTCTTCCAGTGCCTGTCAGTGGATTCCCTCTTGACCATCATCTCCTGCTAAGGGGGTGGAGCTGGTCTGCCTCTACACTTCATGGGAAACAAAGTCCACACAACTAAGTGTTGACTGTGGTTTTCAAGGAATGTGAATGGTATCCTTTAACATTTATGCCCCTATTCAGGGATCTTGCTCATTGCCTCCAAATGGACTCTTTTTGAGGTGTATTCTTTCCACTGATTCTGGAAAAGTGGAGAAAGGCAAGGGGCCTGATTTGGTTCCAGATTAAAGTGAGATTTTGGAGAAAGCACTAGAATCATTGCTTTCTAGTGTTTTGAATGTGTGTGTATGTGTTGATTAGTAGAAAATAATTCTCGACAGCAACAAACATACTAAATAAGTTCCCACCACCTGCCAAATAGTCCATTAATAATTACTGGATGAATAGATGGATTGTCATGTCTCTTTGCAAATGATGTTTTAATATTGAAACATGATTATTTGATGATTTTGGAAGATTAGCTTTGGCATCTACAACTTCTAAACTGCAATAGTTGAAGAGAAGTAGAACTTAATTCTCAAGGCATATCACTCCTCTGACTGACACTTATTTGATTAACACTTAATTCCTGAGAGTGCCCTTAAATTCGATTTGGCCCATCTTTGGCATAGTTACTCACATACTGCTTAAACACTCTAATTAGCTATGCTTTAATTATTTCAGCTAATTATGGCAAAGCTGAAAATTATTTCAATTAGAAATCCAAGAAATTACAATTCACAGAAATGATTCACAAGCAAATAATGATTCACTATTCTAATTCTTTCTTAAAACTTTGCACTTCATCTTTATTAGGATTCTATTTCTGTTTCGCCATTCAATTGTCTATTCCTGAAAATTTAGAATTAAGCATCAGAGCAGAGACATCTGATGTTAGTGTTTATATTCATCATAAACCAAATGAGAAAAATATGTTTTGTTAAGTGGGCACACAAATGACTGGCAGGTCCTTTTGCTCTCACTTCTGCATTTGATTTGGAATTGATGGTGATGAGGCCACTCCAATGAAAGTGGCATGGGCTTAGGGCACACCACACCATCCTTCTGCTGGTTCTACAGAGATTCTATCTGTGAGAAGGTATCATTTCCAACCATCGCGTCTCTGGTCATGTTTGTTTCAAGAGTGAGCATCACAGGGGGCAGGAATAGGAAATAATGGGGTGGAAGTATACTACTTACAAGCTAATGACAACTTTGAAAAAAAATCGATCTGAGGTAGCTTCATACCAGAAACTGTTATATTTCACTTAAATTCTTGCCAGTACTAAACACTATGTTCATAAACCTGTTGACTCACAGCCACCCTCTGGGACAAGTAATGTTATGAACATCATTTTATAGATTAGGAGATGAAAACTAGAGAAGTAACTAACTTTCCTCAGACATAGCAAAGCTGGGGTTTAAATAAACCTCTATTTAGGGGTGTCCAATCTGTGGCATCTGGGCCACATGCAGATTTTTTGAGGCCTGTTTTGCTTATCTGTGTGACATCGGATATTGCAAAAATTATGCATCTGTTCATTGAAAACGTATAGAACAGCGGTTCTCAACCTGTGGGCCGCGACTTTTTTTTTGTTTTGAGACAGAGCCTCAAGCTGTCACCCTGGATAGAGTGCAGTGGCATCACAGCTCACAGCAACCTCCAATTCCTGGGCTTAAGCGAGTTTCCTGCCTCCACCTCCCAAGTAGCTGGGACTACAGGCGCCCGCCATTTTTTTTGGTTGCAGCCGTCATTGTTGTTTGGCGGGCCCGGGGGCTGGATTTGAACCCACCAGTTCAGGTGTACGTGGCTGGCGCCTTAGCCTGTTGAGCCACAGGCGCCGAGCCAACCGCAACTTCTTTTTAACAATGAAAATACATTGCGACATTAGGAAGGTTGAGAACCACTGGTAGAGCAATACCATTGATTTTATATATTGATCTTGTGCCCTGCACTTTCCTGAAGGTGATCATTATCTATAATAGTTTTTTAGTAGATTTTTTAGGATTTTCTGTAAACAAAATTATGTCATCTGCAGATAGAGATAATTTTACTTCTTCCTTTCCAGGATGGATATTTTTCTATTTTTTCCCTGTCTCATCATCCTGGCTAGACCACTAAAATATTGAATAGAAGTGAGGGGAGAAGACTTCTTGTCCTGTTATTCATCTTAGAGGGAAAGTATTGAATCTTTCTTGGGATATTAGCTCTGAATTTTTTTTTTTTTTAGGTAGATGCCTTTCATCAGGTTGAAAAGTTTCTCCTACTTCTAGTCTGTTGAGTGTTTTTTATCATGGAAGGGTGCTGGATTTTGTCAAATTTCTGTAAACTTTTTTAATGATTATGGGGTTTCTGTCATTTTACCTATTAATAAGGTTTATTATATTAATTCATTTTGAAATGTTAAACCAAGCTTGTATTCTTAGGATAAATCCAACTTGCTGGATTTGGTTTGCTAGTATTTTGTTGAGAATTTTTGTATCTATATTCATGAAAGACACTTTATAATTTTCTCTTCTTGTGACATCTTTGTCTGTTTTGGCATCAGAGCAATGCTAGCCTGATAGACTATGTTAGAAAGTATTCTATTTTTTTAAAACGTTTGTGAAAGATTGATAAAGTTTGGTAGAATTTATCAGTGAAGCCATCTGGGCCTATGATTTTTTAAATGGGGAGTTTTTCATGACTAATTTTGGCAATTAGCATCTTTCTAGAAATTTTTCTATTCCATCTAAGTTACTTAATATTTGGACATACAGTTGTTATACTATTCATTTAAAGAGTCCTAACACATTGGTTTTTTCCACCAAATATAAAAACATAACCTGTATGAAAAATTTATTCAATTTAGGTATTAAACCATACTATTCTTTTTGTTAATAAGAAGAATAAAGGTTAATAAATACAAGTTATTTTGGTTTTACTAGGTAATTTTAGTCAATTTGCAAGGATACCAGAAATAAGAAAAAAGTTCTTCTCTCTATATATATATGAAAATAAATTTTTAAAAGACTGATCCTTATCTGATTAAATTTTCTATGAAAAGGTCATTTCATTAAGTGTCTACTGCATTACTTATTGCTATATTTTTAAGGCTCAGTTTGGTTATCGCTGGTTCTTAAAAAATTTTTAACCCTTATTCCACATTCCTGAGCTTTGGAACATGTTTTTCTCAAGGTATCTCTATGACTGCATGTTCTTCCATAATACAATTTTCTTTGGAAATCTGAGATGAAGCCCTCTGACACCCCAAGAATTTAATCTGTAAAATTTGGATTAAGTCAAAGGCTTTACTCAAAGATCCAGAAGGCCATATGTGGCCCCAAGGCTGCAAGTTTTCCACCTCTCTAAAGACTTAGACTATTTTTAAAATTACTTGGGATTTGGCAAAACTCAAAGAGAATTTACCAAGTTTCATCTTCTGGGATTTAAAAATACAAGTGAAAATTAAAGAAATATAATCTGCAAACTTGATTTATTTACCCAACTCTAAAGTTCTCTTATGCCCATGACCTTTCTGAACATTTTCTTCAAAATTTATACACAGAAAGAGGAGTAATGCTTGGGAAGAACCTTGAGAGAGAGAAAAAGTAAACGGAGGTAGAAGAGGGAAAAGAAATCGCTGAAGGGATGTAGGCTGGGACCAAGAGGTGGAAACCCATGTGTGTTTTTCATTTTTGGCAAAAATAAAAATGCTGTATATTTGAAGTTTTAAACAAAGTTGTTCCTTATATTGGCCATTATGTAAGTGAGCTAAATGCCTTGTTCTCATTTCATTTCTATACATTCATATTTTTTCCTTAGATCCTGCTTAATTCCTCCAAAACTCTTTTAATCCTGAGCCTGGTTCTCCTGGGACCCTCTCCCTTCCTGGAAAAACCTTCTACTTTTTTCTTTTACTTAGATCCAGGGGAAAATGACAGAAACCCTTCTCTGGCGTCAGTGGTGATTACCATGCACCTTTGGGTGCACAAAACACTGGGTCCATATTTCTCCATCTTTTGGAGGGAAATCCTGATGGCTATACCAACAGCACAACAGTGGACAGGTAGCTAGTGGGACTTATACGTTACTATTTTAATAATGAATGAGTGCTTCTTGAGTGTGTCTTTACTTTCTTCAAAAGAAGACTGATGCATGCATGAAAGGCTGGACTAAGGATCCCAGGGCACCTAGGGTAGATAAAGGTGAAGTAATGGGATTTCTGAAGAGGTGCAGGAGCAGGCTAAGTAGGAGTTCACTTGGCTTTGAATTCTCCGGGTTTTTTGCAGTTCGGCCAGGGCTGGGTTTGAAACCACCACCCTTGGTATATGGGGCCAGCGCCCTACTCACTGAGCCACAGGTACCGCCCAAGAATTGTCCCGTTTTTTTTTCCCATTTCCTCCTTCGTGTTCCTGCTTTGCCACCTCAGATCCTATTTCCATAGGCACTGGGCAACTGCGAGTGAAGACTGGACCTGATAGGCCAGCCTGAAGATGATGGAGAAGTTGAGTGTGAGAAGAAAGGAGGAAAGTCAGAAGGAGGAGGCAACTGCACTTGGCCTCAGGGCTGCCTGTGGCACTGACTCTAGAAAAGGAGAGCTTCTTCCCCTTGTTCTGCCCAGGAAGATAGGGGACTTGTGCCATTTACAATCTAGGTGATGTTTTAAGAAGTTTTTCGGCACATGTAGTAAAAAAAGAGAATGGTTTAAGTAAGAGGAAAAAAACAAAACAAAAAAACCAGTTCTCATCTTATTTGCAATTTTTCTATTTTTGAATGTGTACTAAAATTTTTCTCAAGTTTAATTTCACCTTATCAGAAAAGAACTTTAAGAGTTATTGTGTTGGTTTTAAACAGAAAACTATGTTGTAGGACTAGCATGTGGTACATCATTTATAATAATATATTTATGTGTATGCTATACATATCTAAACTTGGAAAGAAGGTAAGGACTGGAATTATATGTAATTCCACAAATGTCTGTGTGTATATACTTGTATACTATTTATAAATGTATAAATATGATATATTTCTTATTAGAAATTATAGACCAAATTCCAAAGTACAATCCAGTCTTTCCCGGGGGACATAGAGGCAGCTTCTCAATAAAATCTACACACTCTTGCTCCAAGAACATTTATTTCTGAGAGAACAGAGTGTCAAGTTCAAGTACCATTGGGTTTCTTTATAAATTAGGAGCTAATCTTTAGTGGTTGAGTGTTCCAAGGGTTAATAGGACCTAATCTACCATCTAATAACTGCTGGTATGAGGGAACTATGGCTCCAAAATCACTGAGTTGAGAGACTGTTCTGAAACAATTTTAAAATCTGTAAAAGATATGAACCTATACACTGCATTTATCTCAATAGCCCCCAAACAATCTTGTGCCAGCAGAGAGCAGAACTAAAGACTGAAAATTAACACTAAAGATGTAAACCTTTATCTTATTGGTTAGCCTATTTACTTTATAATTTTATGAGAATCCTATGTTCATGTTCAATTTTTGAAAATGTTTTTCTGTATTTCATTCTTTTACAGCAACAGCTATTCAGGACTTACACATCCTTTAGCTGAAGTTGTGTCTTCAATCTTCTTTTACTATCATTTAATTTTAAGCAAAGATATTTCCCACATCAGTTATCATAAACTTTCAGTAATTTTTGGTATAAATTTTTCCCCAACGCCTAAACCCAAGACACAAGGCCTGTTATTGTTGTATTTACTTTCTATTTCCCAAGCTTACGCTTCTCTTCATAAACACTCTTATTAAAAAAAATCATTCCCCACATATCACTGAATTATCCATCAGCAGAGTCTTAATTTACATTTAGACTAGCTCCAACATCAATTCAGGGCATCCTCTAATTTTCAGCAAAATGAGATCAATGTCAGTCTAAGCCTTTTGTAAGAGAATCCAGTTTATAATGCTTGATCAACAATATTTAGTCTCCTAATGTGATTGTTCAGTGCTACTACTTCTAGAACAATTTCCCTTTTCCATACAGATATTCCTGAGATCTCTATTCTCAATTTCCTCCCATAATGTTGGAAAAGATGATTCTGTAATAAAAAATTCCATAAGTTCTGTTTTAACTTTTCCATTCTTACTCATTTTACTTTCCATGAAACAAACCTAATGATGAAAAGCAATGTTCGTTAAAAATACTGTCTCTCAAGGCCTGTCAAAGCTTGCATTCAGCATATATTTTGGGGTTTGTGGGGGTGACACTGGGTCTTTAGGTTTTTCTGTTGCTGAAATAACAGTGTAAATCTCTTCCTACCCATGCCTTAAATTCCTCAGTATTTCTGGTCTTGCACAACAACGTATCTGTGAGCTTACATGTCTTCTTAGAAATAACAACCTGACTTTGGAACATTAGCACTTATGAAATGTTCAACCACTTATGATCACGCATTTAGCGCATTTTCCAAGCTGTTCTAGGCATTTAGAGTAAATCAGAGAAAGTGCTTACCTCTTGAAGGACGTAAGACAATACACATCACCAGTAAAGCAAGCACAGCAGAAGTGGCAACTCCAAATACAATTTTTAACCATGTCTACATAAAATAAGAAAGTTAGGCATATACACATTTCCTGCTAAATAGTTGAAATAGTAAGATTTTGTTTACACTGAAATCCTATTTTTCCCTCCCCACAAAGCTTTTGATTGTCTTCCACTGATCTGGCTATAATTGCTGGAATTCTTCCATTTCTGCAGGGACAAATGTTTCTTTAGTATACTTAGAGCAATTTCCTAATCCCAACCGACTCCAGGAAGTAAATGCTTCTATACAAATCCTCACTTTCTAAACAATAGAAAACTCCGATCACATAAATGTAGGCGACCCTGATTATTTAGCAGCACCTGAGGCTGCATATACCAACCTTCATTTTTCCAGATGTTTTTGAAAGTTAGCTAATTCTGATTTCAACGCGTGGGTCACTGGATCTGTGAAAACCGTTGAAAAGAAGCAAGTCTGTCTTCTTAGTTGGAAACTGAAGCCAGGACAAGGTTTTTCCTTTCCACGGACTTTTGAATACCGTGCCAAATTTCAAAAGATTTCTGTAAAATTAGAAACAGATTTTAGGGGCGTTCTTGGCCCTCAAATGAACTGCGAGTGGCTCAAGGGAGGTTTTGTAGCCTTCTCATCCTTGTAAATTCTACACCAACATCTGCTGACGTTGACATACAGAGGTTTCGAATTTTTTTTACAAGTTTAGGCTCATGTTTCATTTTCTGCTAGAAATCACTCATGGATTCCTTTGGCAAGTTCTTGGGTCTTGTATAACCTTCTTATTTGCCACCAAAAGATGACTTTAAAACAATGACACTTTCAAGTAAGCACATTATACATGTATCTAATTTTTAATAGACGAAGAACATTGAAGTCACACAAGACTTTGTGAGAAATACACCACATAACTGCACTTTTTTCCTTCCTCTGGGAGATTATGAGGTATTGCAGACAGAAATGTTTTTCTTTCAGCACAATTTCTTTGTCCATATAGCACCATATGCACTTTCAGTAAATACAGAAGTTTAAAAATTCAACTGTCTAAACCCACGGCTGCTTTACTTTAAAGAAATAAAATGCCATCTGGTGAAATTTAGTATGGGTTAGGTGTGTATGCACAGGCTAGAAAGATGGAAAGATCAGTAAGAATAATTTACCAGCAGACCTTTGGAAGAATGGAAATGGCTTTGCAAGAGTGATATTTTTGCTTTCCTCTCAGAATATCTTCTGAGAGAGAGGAGAACATTTAGTAATTACAAAAAACTTTAAAATAAATAAAAAAGCATCTGACAAGAGAAGTAAGTCTTATGTACAATTTCATTTTGGCTAAATCTGCACAATTCCAAAGCAATTGGTCATCTTGACAGATTAATAAAATGGTTGACTGAATTAAACACCACCCCATCCCCCCCCACACACACACATACAACAGTTTCTTGGAGCATTCTGGCTGTTTGAATGTAATTCACTTGAATAGATTCTGTGGTTCTACATAAACACATTTGTTAACCTCCTGTGCCTTTAACTTTCTTTTACTAATAATTTTCTTCTCGGAAGTTTATGATGTTCTCAGCCTGACTAAAACAAATTTCATAGCGACCTTTCATGGATTATACATGAAAGGTTATGAGGAAATGGTACTGAAGTCTGTTGCTATTTGCTTTGAGTCAACTGGTCTGGCTGTCATGAGATGCTTTCACCAGCAAAGAGCAGGACAGGGGCTTATGAACTTCCTTTTAGACATTCTCTAGACATCCCTCCCTGAATTCCAGCCTTATGAAAACTCTGTTGAGGAAAATGAGTCATTAAGCACTTACTGGCAGAGAAATGTACCCATGGCAGCTTCTGGAGGGGCACCCTCCTTTCTAGACGGTGGAGCTATCTCTTTATAAGTGGAAGTAATCCTTAAGAATACTATCCAAGGCATGTTAAACTCTTGTAGATAACTCCGTGTGATTGCCAACTCTTGAAATCCAAGATAACAATCATCATCCAGGTCCCAAATGAACTGCTTGTGTGTTCTTTGAGATTAATTGCCTTCTTTGGAATATTTATGTAACGTGTTCTCAGAAGTTCTATCTCAGCCTGCCAAAGCCCCAGAGTCCACAGGTAGTTTTTAATGGGTGATTTCCAAGACTTTCTATGCTGCAGGAAAACTGTAATAAATGATCAAAGTATAATTAAAATACATACTTATGAGCTTTAGCAATTAAAAATGTTTGGGGTTATGACTGTTTGAGTACCATGTAGGATTCTGCAGCTGAGCATGGGTACCCACAAGAGACTCATTGGACAGGCTGTGTGGAGAAACTGGGGAACTTTAAGAGGGATACCATTAAGTTGAAACAGTTTGTAAGGGAGAAAAATTATGAGAGTGAAACGTGTTTATATAAATTTTGTTTATGTTTTCCTTGGAAGTTTGGGTGAGTCAAACCGTAACTCTGGGAAAATTCTTACTGGTTTGAATTGTTTTAAGAAAAATGAGACTGTCCACAGAAATAATGATGTCAAGAGTTTTTCCATTTGATTTTATGGTTTAGGGGGGTATTGTTTATAACAGAGTTATGCATGTCCATTCCTTTGGGCTAATGTGTGCATTTTCTAATCTTCATCCAAACAAGGACTCTTTTAAAATTTTGATTTTTAAAAAATATTGTAACAGCAGGATGATGCCTATGGCCCAAAGGAGCAGGGCACTGGCCCCATATGCCGGAGGTGGCAGGTTCAAACCCAGCCCCAGCCAAAAACTGCAAAAAAAAAAAAAGTATATCTATATCTATATATATAGATATACATACACACACACACACTTATATATAAGTATAACAATTATAATTATAAGTATAACAATTGTAATATAATATATATATTAACAGCTTTACTGGATTTTTCTTCTTTTGGAGTCAAAATGAAAATGCTTTTGCTAACTTTTTTTTAAACATTAAAGAAATTGGTTCTTATTCTTATACACATACAGTTAGTTGATATCTAGTCAACTAACCAAAGAAACCAAAATAAATCAGATACAGCCTGTATCCTCAAGAAGCCTACAGTCTAGTCCAAGCGTGGCAGGTAAATGCTTACTATTTGCTTCTTTTTGCTTCCTGAAGTGCTTGCTGAGAAGGAGCCTGAAGCTGGTTTGTGTTTAGTAGAAAGAGTGCCTTCATTGGTTGGCGAACTCTGCATGGACCTGGGAGGAGGGTCAATCCTTAACTCAAGTCTGGAATTTGTCAGGACTGAAAGTGTTCTCAGAAAGCAACTCTATTAAAAGGCTACAAAACCAGAAAGGATGAATTTGGCCTGTAAACATTTCAGGGCAAGAATTGGGATAGTAGGGTCTCATCAGCTGAGCTCATTCAGAGAGGTTTCCCGTGAGCTGAGTAAGTGAGCTACTAACAAACCCTTAGGTTGTGAGCAGAGCTCACGAGAATTATTTCATAATAGCCAATGTATAAATGCTAAAAATGATTTTGATTTGTATATTTCCCCAGAAAACAGTCAGCTATTTATTCCTAGAGTGTCAATGGAAGACCATGCTGACTAGGAGCATACATAAGGATATCATTTTATTTTAGGGTGGGAGATAAAGGAAGACAGATCCATTTATTTACCAAAAGCTATAACAAATTATTTACAGACAAGTAAGAAGTAAGAGGGCATGAAAGAAGCCAACATGTCTTAATTTTATGCTGTTTAATATATAAAATTTCTCCTAAAAAGCCTAAAAGTTCCCAAAAGCCTGTCCATTTGGTTCTTGAGATTTGATAAACATTTTTTATTCACTGTTACATACGAAGTGCTTTGATACATTATATAATTTAATTCATACCAAAACTCATTTTACTGATTAGGATAGAGCCCAGAAAAATTAGATAACTTGCCTAAGATTCTAATAGGACCCAATAATACTATATTGCCCTATTTCTCTATGATACTTCCTGAAGTTGATTTGAAAGTAATCAATATTTAAAACATGTTTTCATTGACATCTCACTGATTTTCTACTATAAGACACCCTCAAGGATGTAATAGTAGAATCATTAGACCTAAAACGCCCAGGATCCTTACATCTTCAGAGTATGTTGTTACACATATCCCCAAAGAACACACTCTCACTCTGTATGTAAGGTGTGTAAAATATTAATTGGGTACCAATTTTGTTAGAATTAGGGTCCAATGATCAGAGAAACATTTATAATCCTGGCTTTAAAAGAACTTCTTCCAGGGACATTTTTTAAATTAAGAGATTCATCAAAATACCCATCATCAAAGATATTTTTGAGATCCAAGCTGAAAGAGTCCTGAGGTCTTCAAATTTAATAAATGGCCATCAAATAGTTACAGATTTGGAAGAAAACGCATAAAATAGCATCCATGAGGAATGATTTAGCTCAAACTGCATTTTAAATCTCATCTAATTTCTAAAACCACAATTGTTACATAAGGAAGAATAATAAAGCGCCATGCCTCCCACTTTGTAATTGGTACCTATGGCCTTCATAGATGTCATAATTAGATGTCAGTGGCTCATCGTCCTATCAAAGTTAGAGCAAGGTTTCCCTGGAGGCCCCGAATGTGAACTACCAAAGTTGGATTAGAAAAGAGACAGAAACAACCCATTGTGGGGGGTGCTGGGAATCGGTACTTTGATGTCATTTAAAACGTAACTATCACATCCCTTTAAAGGGGGTTAATCAACAGGAAGACTGATTAAACAGTATAGATTGAACATGTGAGCACTTTATACACTTTAACACAACTTATTAAAGTACATTTCTATTTCACTAGAATTTTTAGGTTACAGCATATTAGTATTGCTGGTTAATCTTTCCTCACAGTTTTGTAAATACGTTGCATGCGTTATCTCCTTTCATTCTCTGAACATGAGTGATACAGGACAAGGTGGCCCAACAGCCGCCTTGGACCAGGTGGTGCTGATGCTGTAGCGGATGGAGGGATCAGCTTACTGAAACGCCGGACACCGGTGCAGAAGACACTGGCGCCTTGCTGTCTCCTTCCCGGGCTATTCTGGCGGGTACATTTCATGGATGGCGCCTTGCTGTCGCCTCCTCACAGCACGTCTGACTGGCCAATGTCATGTCAGCTTCCAGGGCCTGAGTATTCACTGGAAAACTGGCTGTAACTGATGAAGACCCATGCCCTAAGAAGTTCAGATAAAACAACCCCGGGACTATCTAAACCCCTGAGCAGAGAAGGGCAAACCTCAGAGAGGGAACAGGAAAGTTTGTTCCCCTCCTGGGTCCTCTATGCCTGGAGGTTTGGTTTTTCTTGTACTTGTAATTCTTCTTTCCTGTAAATAAATCCTGACTTACCACTACTCTTGTGGTCCATCTCTGAGAACAAGAACCTAAAATTCCGGCCTTATTAGTTCCATCATCATCCACATTTTACAGATGAAAACATCGATGCACAGAAAATGTAAGTAACTTCCCCAAAGTCACACAGCTTCTATGGTGGAGAAAGGTCATAAACCCAGAGAGTCTTACACTATAACACAATTTGATTGATCTATGTTTAGGGTTCCAACAAGAGGGTTATTTAGAGGTATAGTGAGCGGGTTGTACAAGCTAGACTGGAACTAGGAGAAAGTGAAAACAGAAGAAAAAAATGGGCTAATAGACTGGGTATCCTGATGAACCCAAAGTACATGTCCCAGAAGTAACTGAATAACAGTAGGAGGTAAAAAGTTTTTACCAGGTGGAAGCAGGTTTCAGTTTAAGATTTCAATTCAAGTAAGGGGGGGAGGGATGTGCTACATTAAGGCCACGTGTGGCCTTCTAGGTCCTTAAGTACGGCTTTTGGACTGAATCCCAATTTTACAGAACAAATCCTTTTATTAAATGGTGTGCAGCAGACACAAATGAAGTTTTTCTTGCCTCCTTTGGGGCTTAAAAAAAGAACAATCTTGAAATCAGAGGGCTGTAGGTTTCTCACCCCTTTGGGGGGTCTTCAATCCCAGCTACAGAGAAGCTAGAGGGCTAAAATGGGAGAGAGAATCTCTTGAGGCCAGGAGTTGAAAACAGCCTCAGCAACATAGTGAGGCCCCGCTCTAAAACATTTTAAAAATTAGCCAGGTGTGGGGATGTGCAAAAGTAGCCCTAGTTCCTCAGGAGGCTGAGGCAGAAGAATTGCTTGAGCCCAGGAGTTCTAGGCCCTCGTGAGCTATGATGGCATCGTTGCATTCCAGCCTGTGTGACAGAGCTAGACACTACCTCTTAAAAAAAAAAAAAAAGGAGTGGAAGCGATTTCCAACCTGCTGGCAACCTGAATATGTGCGTTGATCTCTTCGTCTTTTGAAACACTATTAAACCTTTTGCAGTGGAGGAAAAGGATACAGACATACAACAATGAAGGGAATGGAGAAAGTGTCATCTGTACATAAAGTAGAACAGAAGTGGCAGCTGCCTGGGATACACGTAGAAAGGAACAACCTTGCCTGGCAGGAGCCTGAAGCCGTTTAAGGTGGACACAGCATTTACCACTAAGGGTCGGAGAGATGGGGCTGAAAAACAGATGACAAATTGGAAATCCATACATGACTCTTCACCTGTGGGTACAAAACAATCTAGCCAGGCATGTATCCCAGGCAGAAAAATAAGAGATTTACTCTTCAGAGAGATTCAGCTGCTCCAGAGTGTAGTGAAGGAGTGAGTTTGGGGGGTCAATTAACCCTGCAGGCTAATGGCTTCCTGACCTTTTATCCTTAAACCCGCCAGCTGCATACCAGCGTATCTCCATACTTATCTCTTTTGTATGTGCTATGAAAAAAACAATAAGTCGGCAATAACAGTAATTTTTTTAAAACTAAGAAAAATCAAAATGCTAGCTACTTGGGAAGCTGAAGCAAGAGAATTGCTGAAGCCCAAGAATTTGAGGTTGTTGTGAGCTGTGACTCCACGGCACTCTACCCAGGGTGACAGCTTGAGACTCTGTCTCAAAAAAAAAAAAAATTCAAAATGCTAAAACACAAAAGAAGAAAGTTTAAAAACTGAGAGAAATAAACAGAAAAAAATGAAAGACACTTAAGGAAAACAGAAAAAGTGACCTTGGAGATAATTCTGGAAACAGGAGACTTTTTTCAATCCTCGAATGAGCATTCTCAGTGAGATTCGACAAGGTACTGCCACAGTTTAGACACCAGGTTATGAAAAAGTAACATTAAAAAACACTTTTTGTGATGAATAACTTTATGTGTCAACTTGACTAGGTTAAAGGGATGCCCAGACAATTGGTAAAATATTATCTCTGGAAAAAATTAGTGTTTGAATCAATGGACTGAGAAAAGAATGTCAGTGCTTACCAATGTGGGAGGGCATCATTCAGTCTGGTGAGGGTCTGAATAGATCAGAAGGCAGAGGAAGGATGAACTGTTTATTTCTTGTTGAACTTCTACTTCATGGTTTTCTGGGATCCTCATACTTGGGACCCTCTGCCTCCAGGATTTAAACCAGTGCCCTTCTCCCCTTTAGTTTCCATAACTGCATAAGCTAATTCCCATGACAAATCTCATCTCATCTATATATCTATATAATATTGGCTCTGTTTCTCCAGAGAAATCTAACTAATATGCTCTTGAACATATGACTAAATTTTTTTTAATCAAAAAAATTTCCCTACAGAGGCAGGGAAATAAAATTGAAGGAGTTTTTCAGAATAGAAAGACAAAGATGGATAATATGATAGCAAAGAGGCACGAAGTATAAACACAGGAAGTTTGAGGGATAAAGGTCAAAGAAAACTGAGGAGGAAAGGCTGTTGTAAAACGAATGCAAGAGAACTGCTCGAAATGAAAAAGAAAATACATCGTCAGGGCCCACAAGATGCCCAGAACAAAAAATGAAAAAAATATTCACATTGAGTCACACAACTGTGAAGTTCTAGGATAGTAATAATAAAGAGAAAGTTCTACATTCTTCCTGAGAGAAAAACAAGTCCCCTATAAAACAAGGAAGACTCAGACTGACAACAAACTAGCCCTGCTTTGTCAGATGCCACTGTTCAGAGAAACAGTGTTTCAAACGCGGTGAGGACACAACTTAAAGATACTTTCTGGAATTGATTATTTTGTGTTTATACTCCATTCTTTTGTAGGAAGGAGATTTAGGATGTATTTCAGCAACACCAAGGGGTAATATACTAGAGCCTTCACTCAGAGAAAAGCAAATGAAGAACCCCGTTACTAACAGCATAATGCGAGCGCCTATGCTCCAGCCACTTCTGAAGTGAGAGCTGGTCTTTTAAGTGATTTTTTTTCTAAGTTTGGGTTATTTTTCAGACTATTTGTAATTAAAAGAGTCCCATTAGAGTCACATATCCTCAGAGGTATTTTTTTTTTTTTTTTTTGTAGAGACAGAGTCTTAGTTTATCGCCCTCGGCAGAGTACCATGGCGTCACAGCTCACAAAAACCTCCTGCTCCTGGGCTTGGGTGATTCTCTTGCCTCAGCCTCCCGAGTAGCTGGGACTACTTGCCTCCGTGTAGTCAGGCACCTGCCACAACGCCCAACTATTTTTTGTTGCAGTTTGGCTGGGGCCAGGTTTGAACCCACCACCCTTGGTATATGGGGCCAGCGCCCTACCCACTGAGCTACAGGGGCCACCACCTCAGAGGTACTTTACAGAATGTAGAAGTAAAAACTTGTCATTCCCCACTGAACAACATGAGACTTGGCACCACTTAGATGTTTGTCAGTTTGTTATCCTGCCAAACTGCTTAGCTGAAGAGCCATGCTTACGTAGTCATAATAATTTAATCTGTTATTGGTTTTTTAAATGTGTATACTTTACTAAGGACTAATCACAAAAAATATGTTTATTGTCAGGGAAATTATAAATCTTGACAAGTACAAAAATAAATGTACATGTAACAAAAGTTGGGAAGTGAAAGGCAGTGAAGCAGGGTGGACAGAGGGCAGGAGAGCTCACGCTCTCATCTCCCAAAGCAGGCAGCGAGACATCTCCCCTTGTGAAGAACAGACTAAGCATTGGAGGTAGATGTAGCAATCCCTGCCATGCCATCTCCCTGGAGGAGGGGAATATGCATGTTGGTAGAAATTCAGACACCACATAATTTTTCATGTAATTTCAGAAGTTCAAAAAATAAATTTAAAATTCTTGTGATGGATATTAGGTCCACTCCTAAGTAGCCACATCATGAAAGTTGTGTTTGAGCTTTTCTTCCTCTTTTGGAACATTTGTTCCATGGTATAATTTAAAAAAAAAATGAGTAAGGAACAAAGGCAGGTAGTTCACCCAGGCAAGTCCACACACCAATAAAAAATAAAATGCTTACTAGTACAGAAATCAAAGAAACACAACATAAAATATCCAAATGTGATAGTTTTTATTTGTTGGAGTAGCAGAAATTAAAAAGACTACAGATTCCCAGAGGTAACAAGGCTGCAGAGAAACTGGTGCTCTCAGAACCAGCTGGTGTGAAAACTTTGCACAGTGCAATTTAGGAGTAAATCTCAAAGCTATGCATACTCTTTGACATAGCAATTCTAATTCTAGGAATGTTCTTTAAGGATAGCCTTGGATAAGGGTATAAAGATGCACTTACAAGAATATTTGTTGAAATTTGGTTTGCAATATGTAGAAGTGAAAGCTATTTAAGAATCCATCCAGAAAAAATTAGACAAATAAATTATGTAACATATGAAAATGAATGATTTAGGTCTAAATTTGTTGACATGGAAAAAGTCTACAATATGTTGTTTGGTATGTACAATATGATCTTATTTTTGTGGAGGGGAGGAAGGAAATGTTAAAGGAGGTGCGTTCATGGTGAAAGCACTGGAAACACAAGCCTCACAGCCGTGGGTATCAAGAGGGCATCATGGTGGGGCTTGGATGGTCTTCCCTGAAAATAGTAAGAAAAGGATGGTCTTCTAGAGCACGTTTACAAACAATACTAAATCCTGCTGAAAGTTGGTCTGTTTTGATTATCACCAACCCCAGTAATTTTAAAGAATTTTAGTGATAAAATACTTTTTCCTACTGAGGCAGGCAGCTCCACTCCTACCATACCTGACCCTTGGTGTGTTGTTTTCTCAGAGGCCGAAAATATGGTATCCCAGGGAGAAAATAAAATTAGATCAGAAGGCTAATTGCTTATGAAAGTTGTAGGAGACCATTTTTCTTTGTGGAAGTAGCAAATATTCCTATGTGTTTCTAGTGTGAGGTGTACCAGGCCAAGTACAGGACCTTCTGATCCTTACCTGTATCCCTCCTGGCCTCCTTCCACTCCATGTCCCCCAGTCTGGCCCTTGGTACACCAGAGTAAGCTGGGGCTCCTCTGTCCACGAACCTGCCAGCCCATGCCACAGATACAGAGCCATTTGCCTTCATGAACTTGCTTGCTTTCTCTTGAGTCTTATTCCCATGGCAAGTTTGAATTTTAAAAGAGAATAGCTAAAAATGCCATGCTTTAAAATAATGAACACCTTAACAGTGGTGAATTTGGGCAGCATGGCTGGCTGATAGGAAGATTATGTAACTGTTTCAGCAAGTAGATTGTAAGTCAGTTAAGGGACTGGGAAAGGAGGAGACTGGACTTTTTGTACACATCTTAACATCGCATCATTTAGGTATCCAAAAGAGTAAGGCCAGGACCCTCATGTTTTCCAGAGATAAATCATACCCTATCATGAAAAAAACCCAACTGGCTCTGACCTGAGGGCCATATGGTGTGTAGTCTACAAAAAAAAAAAAATTCTTTTTCTTATGTGTCTGATAGAAGGCATCAGGAAAAATAATGAGAGTGATAGAAATGTGAGATTTATAAATAAGAAAATAATAAAGACTTTAACACAATGGGCTTACATCCTTGCTCAAATGTCGCCTTCTCAATGAGGCCTAATCACCCCTTTAAAATTGACTCCCATTTGCTTTCAGGTTTTCTTACCTTATTTTCTCCAGAGAACTTACTGCTGTCCAACATCCTATAATATGTATTTATTTATTATTCTTACTGCTGATGGTCTCTTTTCCATTTGTTTGTTTCACTGATAGCTCCCAAGAGCATAGGAACAATGCTGGGTATACAGCAGGTGTTTAATAAGTAGCTACCTGAATGGATGAGTGGAGGAGGTCACAGGGGACGGGAGCTCTGCTGCTGAACACGGAAGGCGAGAGCTTCCAGGTGTGGCCAGTGAAGGGCCAAATTCTTTTTTGGTTAAACAATCAGATGTTAACCTTTATTATCTAAAAAACGGCCATATAATCTTGCGCTCTGCTTCAGGGTGCCTTTCAACAGGCATTTGCAGTTTGTTTGGTTTTTAAATTATAACCTGGAGAATTAGTAATAGGAGACTTTATTGCAGCTATTCAGTTATTTTTTTTCTGAGAACTAAGGACAGGTTACCAGTTATTTATGGGATCTATCTGTTTTACAGATTAGGGAAATAAGAATTAGTTGAGCTCCCTGTCTGCTCGCATTTGACATTTTAATCAGTGAAATTTGAACAAATGCATAATCTAATCAATACTGCATTCTACTCTCATAACTTTTCTAGCCATTTGTAGTTTTTATAAAAAATATATAATAGTATCAGAACATCAAATTTATCATAAAAATCATTTGATTACATTCTGGAAATGCAGGTTCCTATGCCAAAACGTAAGACCTTTTTTTGACAAGCCATTTCCCATGCTCCTGGTGGTTGACTTAGCCTAATAATGGATTTCGGGGCAATGCTAAGCTGATGTGTGGGGGCCCCTGTGCTCTGAGAGTCCTGTGGGGCATCTAGGCCATCAGGTTGCCCTGGGATTGGGCTTCTCCAGTTGGCACACGCGAGTCTTCCCTTTCATACGGCCTCCTCCTCTGGATTCAGACTGGGGGAAGCTGCTCCAGGAGGGGAAGGAGGTATGAAGGAGGAAGCAGTAGGCAGGAGAAAGGAAAAGTAGGAGAAGGTGGACTCTGGAACCACACGATCTGCTCGGGCATTAACTTTTTGTCCTAGTATGTGACTGCCACTACTTCTGGCAGATCTTTGTGAGACAGACAAACCCAAGTTTTAAGACACAGGGGCTCTTAATCTCCCCACCTTCCATCTCTTAAAGGTTCAAAGGGTTGAACCAGCCTGCCTATCTAAAACCCTCAAGTGCTAATAGTGAAGAGAGTGTTCTGGGGAGAGAGAAACAGACAGGCCCCAGCGTGGGGGTATAAATAGACAGAGTAGAAAGGTCTGACGTCCCTGAGGAAGAAGGAAGACATAGAAGGCCATGACTGCAGGGGAACGATGAAGCTTGCTAATGTTAACTACAGAACTGCTTGGCATCCCCACCCAGGCAGATTCGCCATGGAGAGCCAAGAAAGGTTAAGGAAAGACAGTACGCAGATGGTGTCAGTAAATGGATGGGCTGCAACATCCGGCAGTCCATAGATTGATACCGTTTTCATGTGGTGAGGATTTTCTCATGCTTCACCCCGAAACTGTTGCTCAATCTCAGACATTCCTATACCCTTTATTCAGTTGTCACTTAGGCTTTTGGAAAAGATCCCATATAGGAAAAGAAAGATAAAGCGATTGAGCAGACTTGAAGAGGGGAGGGTCAGAGACAGAGTTGGCCTTACTCCCATGTGGTGTCTTAATTATAAGACACAAAAATGAATCAAGACTTAGTTTTGCTTTTCCCCTCTCACCTTGAACACTGTTTATGATCTTACCCTGGTAAAAGAGAGACTACTTTACATTCTTTCTTACTCTGGGTTCCCAGGAAACCGATTTGGACTGGAAAGATGCAAGCCAAGTCATTGATTACCTCAGGGGCCACAGCCTAAAGCAGAGCAGTACCGGGGGGTGGGGGAGTAGGCGGGAGCGGGGGGTTGGGTGGATGAGGGGTGGGGGGGGACACAGAATGGGGATTACAGAAACCCTCTCTTCCTTATCCTCAGGAACTTATTTCCCAGGCCTTTGTGGATTGGTAATCCAAATGCTCTTCACTTAGCTTTTAGCTTAGGCTGCTGTAACAAATACCATGGACTAGGTGGCATAATAATAGAAATTTATTTTCTCCTTACAATTCCAGAGGCTGGAAGTCTAAGATCAGGGTGGCAGCATGGTCAGGTTCTGGTGAGGGCTCTCTTCCTTGCTTGCAGAAGGCCACCTTCCCCTATGTTCTCAGGAAGCAGATGGGACTGAGGAGGAAGGGGTAGCTCTCTGGTGTCTCCTTTTACAAAGACACTAATCCCATCATAAGGGCCCCATCTTTATGACTTCATCTAAACCTCCCATAAGCCCCATATCCAAATACTATTATAGAGGGGTTAGGACTTGGATATGTGAATGGGCGGGGAGTAAAATTCAGTTCATAGTGGAGAACATAACATCTGGGTCTTACAACTAATTGCCCTCATTGGTAGAGTGAAATAGACACAGGAAGTACTTAAGATTTTTTTGTGTCACTCTTCTAGGATACTAGACTCTCTGGGAAATAAAATGATTTATTTTATTCACAATCCAAAGAAAAATTCTTACTCACTTTAAACCTTTTCCTCAGGACAAGAGAATTATATCTGCCATAGCTCAGGATGGATTTGCTAGGAAATAGCCAGAGCCCAGTGAGAAAGTTTTGGGTACAATAAAATAGTTCTTCCATATGTTAGGACTATGACTACATGTGGCACTAAATATTTTTGCTCATATTTAGAGCAAAAATAAGGTAATTCAAAGAAATTGCTTGTATTTATTTCTATTACCAACTGTGCTATCCTTTTATATTTATTTTACTTATTGTCATCAATTTCATGCTAGCCATGTATTCCCCAGCTCATGATTTTATGTTAACATCATTCAAGCTACTCATCCTCTCACTCCCATCCCCATTGCCAATGACCAAGTCCAGATTTTCATCATCCTTAGCCAGGGTGACTGCAACCAACATTTTCCTTAATCCTTTTCCTTCCAGTTTTTTCCTCTTCAATCTTCAACATAGCCTTTTAACTCTATGTGGGCTATCTTTTCTAAAACAACCTTATTTCTCTGATCATGGAACTGGCATAATTTCAGATTGATTACTAATCAAGCCCAGACACAGGGTGGCATTCCAGCAGAATGCAAAATATATGCTTGCCTTTCTCCTTCTTCCTCATTACCTCCATTTGGAACACTCTTCTTACCCTTTCTCAGTCTTCAAATTATTTTAAGTAAATGTGTATTGAACACATCAGATACCTAAGACATTATCTGAATTCCTTATTGATTCTAATTCAGGAGTTGTTCTCAAATAATCTACCACTTTGCTTGATTAATCCCTGATTTTTCTGGCTATAGCATCTATAATTTATATGCCATGCTATTGTTTATACTTATATTTTTTCCTAAGAATTTTATACCTAGAATCATTAACCTCTCAACCAATTTGCTGAATCCACAAGGTGAAAGACTACATCCTATACCCCAATCAGAAAAAGAAATGAATATATATTGAATTATTTCCCTGA
The DNA here is from genome assembly GCA_963573935.1 of Arctocebus calabarensis. NCBI lineage: Eukaryota > Metazoa > Chordata > Mammalia > Primates > Lorisidae > Arctocebus > Arctocebus calabarensis. The sequence goes on along the minus strand of CAUYON010204718.1, from coordinate 9,088 downwards.
GCCAGTCACTGTAAAATGTGTTTTAACATTTGTTATTCAGAGTTCTCTGCATCCACTTTTCCTTCTGTGTGCACACTCCATCATCTTTTCCACATTGCTCTGCCAGACAGGCCTCTCTGCTAGTGCCAAATAACACCACCCCAAGTAAGTAAGTAGTGGATTTACCAGTGTTTTGGGACAATGATGGTGGAATTTCCACTAGTCATTTCTTCTACTTGGGCTGTGGCCTCCTGCCTTGCTTCAGGAACTCCCTCTTTCTTCAGTATTTTCTCCCCTGCTCTCCCCTTCTAACCTATTTTATGCAAAACAGTTTAGCTATTTCTTTGATTCATTTCTAATGAGTCATAGAAAAACTTCATCTTAAAAAATAAACACACTCATCAGGAAGTTTCTAAAACGAAGTTTTATGTGTATATGTTTGCACATGTGTGTTTGCACACACGTGTGTGTTTCTAAAAAAATACAATTTTCTGAAAGTCATACAGTAATGTTTTTCTCTGCTATACACACATTTTCTGATTTAATCCTCTCCACAATCCATTTCAGAGCAGCTAGCCATGAACATTTACTGTTTACTATGCACCAGGCACTGCTCTAAATGCATTAACTATAATATCTCATTTAACCTGAACTATAAACATAAGAGGGGATTGTTATTATTATTATGTAGATTTACAGAATAGGAGTAAAGAAAAGTATTTTGTTTAAAAGGATAAGGGAAAAAGACAGAATAAAGCCTCAGCAGTCTAATCTCAGGACCCAAACCCCTGATGTTGCTGTAACTCTCCCATAAAAAAGGAAACATATTTAAGATGTTAGGCGATTTTCTGTGGTCAGGAGATGGTGAGCAATGAGACTGAAATCCTTGCTCTGTGCACCGGAACATCATGTTCCATCCTCTGCTTTGTTGGGGAGAGCCTTATTCTCTTCCCTGAATATCCTCACTTGGCTTCCCTAAGAATTTAATTGTATTTATTAAATTCACTGAGATAACAAAGGGTAGGCCCATCCTTTTATCAGATTCATCCTTGATTTCCCTTTTTCTTTGATTTGCCCTTATCCATTCTATCAACAAATATGCCACCAGTTATATCCCTTTCTAGTTCATTCCATTTCCTTCACCTTAATCCATACCAGCAGACTAGCCTGGTACCATCTAATTGCTCTCTCTGCTTCTGTTTTGTCCCTTCTAACCATTTCATCAGAGTAGCTGGAGAGTAAATTGGTTTTTGTATCTTCCCTGATGAAAATCATCAAAGGCTTCTGATTCTCCTCAGACTAAAATTCAACTCAAGACAGTGCTAACAAAGCCCTGTGTGACCTGGCCCCACCCTTCTTTCTAACCTCATTTTAGGTCATTCTCCTAACTCACCATACTTCAATCACCCTGGCCTTTTCTCAGTTCCTTGAGTAGACAAAACTTTCTTCATCTGGGACTCAGCCTATGTTGTTGTTTTTGTCTGGGAAGTCTTTTTCCTCCACTCTTTAAGTTCTTGTTTTGGAGGTCACCCCCTAGAATGTCACCTCTATTTAGAGTTCCTCCTTAAGCTTTTTATTCTCTATTATGCCATGTCTGTTTTCTGTATTAACTATTGGTGAATAAATAAATGTTGAGTAAATCCATTGGGGAATGAGCATATGAAATAGAGGAGGAGACTAGACAAAACGATAGATGTATCAGAGACACAAAACATAAAATATCTAAAACTACTGAAATAATTCTAAGGTGATATGTAAAAAAATGTTTGCCAGTGTGTAAAGATTAAAAGCATGATGTGGGAAGGAAACCAAAATGAAAAAGGGAAGATTAACACAGGGGTTTAATCAGAGACTATTTCTTAAAGAGACTTTACTATGCAATACTACATGATTTTGGATTGGCAGAAATTATTATGCGCAGGAGGAAATGGTAAGAAATCTAACCTGATGGGGCAGAGTAATAATAATAATGATGTGTGGTCAGTTTGTGATGGACCCAGGAAGTGACATGTTCATATAAGAATTATAAATTTATGTTAAAGATTGAGTTTTTCAAGTGTAAGTAGAAATTACATAGTCTAATGCTGCTGTTGTTGCTCAAAACGTTTTGGAATGTTTCCTGTGAAATGGCTTGGAGAGTGCAATACACATTATTTTTCTTGGAATAGTCTAAGAGTTATTTTCTCTTTTGGATTTGAAAATAAGCTAATGTCATTTAGAGCAAAACCCAGTGAACAAAATGGTAACAATCTGTTATTAATATCTAGAGCCAAATGGTAACATCTCACCTCAGTGACCTATAGTATATCTTTACCTATGTCTATCTAGCTTTCCATATATTTTTCTATTATCCATCTGTCAATCAATTTACCTATTGTATGTCTACATCTCTACATTTTATATATCAACCCTGGTATTCTCTGAAGGTTTTACAATCAAAGAGATCCCAAGACTTTGTAAGGAAGTGCAGTATAACTTGAATTAGAATATAGCCTCCCAAAAAGACAAACAATTTTATTTACAAATGGTGGTTCTCATGTTTTTTTTTTTTAAATATGCTTTTTTTTAAGCTACATTTTTTAACTTAGGTCATTAAATTCTAAGTACTTCTACTGCATGTGAATATGCAGATTTTATAAGAAAAAAGCCTTATTTTAAAGAATTGGCTGTTTTGGACAAGTCAGCACTCCCTTGAGGATTTCTGTGCACAGATCCAGAACATAGTGATTCTTTGTAAGAGAACAGAATTTTGTTTGCTTTGGGATTCTCAAGGGACCATTTATATGTCTTGTGGTAAAAATAAAGAATCTTTCAATAAATAATTTGAGCACAAAACAAATGATAGCAACTAGCACAAATGATACATTTAATAGATATTGATTTCCTTTCTATCGATCATGTTTTGATGATTCAATATTCTCTACAGTTTTATTTTACCTTTATAAGTGGTAATTTGGATGTTTTGAACACAAATGAGCAGTGAAAGTGTAGGCCCAGGTATGGAAGTTAAGTAACATTGTCTTTAATATAAGATAGAAATTTTTGGTTCAGTTTCTGGTATTATAAAACTGGTTATTTGGATTAAGGAAATGAAGCTATCTAGCTAAAAATACATCCTGTCCTGTTTCTAAATTATTTGGTTAGAGAATCGGTCAGATATGCTTGAGTCATTTCCTATGTGAAATATGCTCATAAATAAGAGTAATTGAACATTTGAAAATTATAACTTTATAAGAACTAATTCTCAATTACCTTAGTTGTTATTGCATGAGTCTAGTCTGGAGGGAAAAACTGCATAGTAATATGAATAAGTTAAATTTAATATGAATAATCATTAACTATAACAGTATTGAAGTAAGTGATCACTAACTCTTAAGAAGTAAAAGGAACTCTAAAAGAATATAGAAATAGCAGTTATATGAAGCAGCCACTACCCCTACAGCTGAGAGAGAGCAAGCAAGGCTAAAATCCAGACTTTACTGAAGACAGCAGTTGTGGGTGTGGGTCACTAAATAGTGAAGAAATTGCTGTGGTTCCCCTGGAACTTGCTGGAAATATGCCCTTTAGGGTCCCAGGAAAAGCTATTTACAAGAGATGTCTCACTTAAGGCACCATACACAAAACTGCGTGAGTAGTGAGTAGGTGCAGGCAAAGTTGCTGGCCACCAAATACTGCTGGCTACAGTGCACCGCACTGTGCCTCTGGAGAAAGCCACATGAACTGTAGAAGTTGAATGCTGGAGAAGCCACCTACACTGTAGAAGCTGGCTAAACAATCACAGAAGAACCAAGAAACAAAACCATTTCTTCCTGCAGTGTCGCTCCAACACCTGCTGCTTGCAAAGCTAAAGTCATGCCAGGCAGAAAAGTGAAAATCATTAAAGGGCCCAGATACATTTTTAGAGAGCAAACAAAAAGGTTGAATTTGGAGATGAGATAATAAATTGATAACTGGTACTGTTGTTTTCTGACATTCTATGGACTAAAAATATTAATACAGTTATTCACAGAAAGCACCTCCTTCCTCCTCTAATTCCCACTCCTAAGACTAAAAAACCATTTGAGGTTCAGACACCCATTAAGCTTGGGATAATGAACAGATAGAGGATAGGAAATAAGCACAGTAGCCTCTTGACCTCTTTGCCTACTTGCCCTGGCAATGGAGGCCTGTTCACTGTCGTTGGTTAACATATCCTGTTCTTAAGCCTATATCTTGTTCTTGCTCTGTAAACCTACCTTTCTCTTCCTCGATTAACTTCATTCCATGCAGGCCTTAAACAACAACAACAAAAAGAAATAAACATAGTAAAACTGTATTGATTTACATCATAAAAGAAAAAGACGGCTTGGCACCTGTGGCTCAGTGGGCTAAGGCGCCAGCCACGTACACTTGAGGTGGCGGGTTCAAATCAAGCCCGGGCCTGCCACACAACAATGATGGGTGCAACCAAAAAAATGGCTGGGCGTTGTGGCGGGCACCTATAGACCCAGCTGCTTGGGAGGCGGAGGCAAGAGACTCGCTTGAGCCCAGGAATTGGAGGTTGCTGTGAGCTGTGATGCCACAGCGCTCTATCAAGGGTGACAGCTTGAGGCTCTGTCTCAAAAAAGAAAAAGAAAAAGACTGGTAGAAGGGGCCAGACAGATAAAGAGCAATATAAAATGATTTTAGGGAGATAATCTTGAGGAATTTTATTATTTTTATTTTTTTTTAATTTTGAGGAGTTTTGAATAAGAGAGGTGGCAAAGTAGTTCTCACACTCTACTGAATGGTTTCCTGGTAAGTGCAGAGTTAAAAGGATTAAAGTAGTTACATAATATGTAATTTCTCTTTGCAATTTTTAAAATATTTTATCTTATTGGTTAATTTTGGAATATTCTGGGGGTACAAATATTTTGGTTACATGAATTGCTTCTGTAAAGTTTGAGTCAAAGTTATAAGTGTTCTTGTTACCTAGATAGCATGCATTGTACCCATTAGGCATAAATTAACCCCTACTCTTCAAGCCTTCCCACCTGCTTACTTTCCATTGATTTTTACTACTAAATGTGTACATGGGTGCTGATTGATTAGTTGCAATTTAATACCAAGTACATTTGTTGTTTATTTTTCCATTTTTTCAGTGCCTCACTTAGCATGGTCTCCAGTTCCATCCAGGTTGTTATAAAAAGTATTATTAGTTCACCATCTTTTCATGGCTGAGTAGTACTCCATGGTGTGCATATACCACATTTTATTAATCCATTCTTGTATTGTTGGGCACTTATATTGATTCTGCATCTTTGAGATTGTTTTGTAATAAACATTAAGGGCACATGTCTTTTTTGATAAAATGACTTTTTTTCCTCTGGGTAAATATCCAGCAGTGAGTTTGTTGGATCAAATACCAGTCGACTTTTAGTTCTTCAAGGTATCTCCAAATGACTTTCCACAGAGGCTGTACTAGTTTTCAGTCCCACCAACAGTGTATAAGTATTCCTTTTTTCTCCACAGCCACACCAGGATCTGTCGATTTGAGATTTTTTATAAAAGTCATTCTTGCTGGAGTTAGGTGATACTTATTGTGGTTTTGATTCGCATTTCCTTGATGATTAGAGACCTTGCACACTTTTTTATATGTTTATTAGCCATTAAGTCTATCTTCTTTTGAAAAGCTTCTCTTCATGTACTTTGTCCACATTTTTATAGGATTGATTTTTTTCATGCTGATCTGCATACGTTCTTCATAGATTCTAGTTATCAGCCCTTTATTGGATGCATAGCATGCCAATATTTTTTCTCATTCTGTAGGTTGCCTATTCATCTTTAATCATTTCCTTGGCTACGCTTTTTAATTCCATCAGGTCCAATTTGTTATTTTTGTTGTTGCTGTGATTGCCCTTGGGGTCTTCTTCACAAGTTCTTTGCCTAGGCCAAAGTTTTTCCAACATTTTCTTCTAAGTTTCTTATAGTGTCACACCTTAGATTTAAGTCTGTTATCCATCATGAATTAATTTATGTTAGTGGTGAGAGGCATAGATCCTGTTTCAACCTTCTACATGTGACTATACAATTTTCCCAATACCAGGGATTGGGATTCTTTTTCCAGTGTATTTTATTGTCTTTGTCAAAGATCAGATGGCAATATGGCTTTATATCTGGGTGTTCTGTTCTGATTCATTGGTTTATATTTCTGTTCTGATGCCAGTACCATGCTGTTTTTGTTATTATAGGCTTGTAGGAAAGCTTGAGATCTGTTAAAGTGATGCCTACTAATTTATCCTAGCTTTGGCTCTTTGGGGTCTTTCCTGGTTCCAAAGGAAGGATAGAATTATACCAGATGTTTTCATAGCTGAATTTTAAAGACCTACAAAGAAGAACTGATACTTACATTGCAGAAACTAATTTCATAACATCGAGAAGGAAGTAATACTCCCCAACTTGTTAAACAAAGCCACATCACCTTCATATCAAAGCCATGAAAGAAATAACAAAAAAAGAATTCTACAGACCAATATTTCTAGGAATATAGATGCAAAAATTATCAGTAAAAGTCTAGCAAACTGAATACGGAAAACTTCAAATGGGCTTCATTTTAAGGATGCAAGGATAGTTCAACATATGAAAATCTATAAATGTGATTTACCATATAAAAAGAAGCAAAACTAAAGATCATATGATCATCTCAACAGATGCAGAGAAAGCATTTGACAAAGTCTAGCACCATTTTATGACAAGAACTCTTTTTTTTTAAATTAAATCATAGCTGTGTACATTAATGTAATCATGGGGTACAATTATTCTAGTTTTATATACAATTTGAAATATTTTCATCAAACTGGTTAACATAGCCTTCACAGTATTTTGTTAGTTATTGTGCTAAGACATTTATATTCTACATTTAGTAAATTTCGCATGTACCCTTGTAAGATGCACCATAGGTGTGGCCCCACCAATTACTCTCTCTTTACCTATCCTCCCCCTTCCCCTTCCCTCCCTCCCCCTTTCCCCCATATCCTTGAGCTATAATCATATGAAAGCTATAAATTGATTTCATAGTAGGGCTGAGTACATTGGATACTTTTTCTTCCATTCTTGAGATACTTTGCCAAGAAGAATATGTTCCATCTCCATCCATGTAAACATGAAAGAGTTAAAGTCTCCATCTTTCTTTAAGGCTGCATAATATTCCATGGTGTTTATACACCACAATTTATTAATCCATTCGTGGGTCAATGGGTTCTTGTGCTTCTTCCATGACATAGCAATTATGAATCAGGCTGCAATAAACATTCTGGTACATGTATCTTTGTTATAATGTGATTTTTGGTCTTCTGGATATATATCTAGTAGAGGAATTGAAGGATCAAATGGCAGGTCTATTTTTAGATCCCTAAGTGTTCTCCAAACATCTTTCCAAAAGGAACATATTAGTTTGCATTCCCACCATCAGTGTAGAAGTGTTCCCTTTTCTCCACAATCACGCCAACATCTCTGGTTTGGGGATTTTGTGATGTGGGCTAATCTTACTAGAGTTAGATGATATCTCAAAGTGGTTTTGATTTGCGTTTCTCTGATGATTAAGGATGATGAGCATTTTTTTCATGTCTGTAGGCCGTGCGCCTGTCTTCTTTAGAGAAATTTCTCTTCAAGTCCCTTGCCCACTCTGAGATGAGATCACTGGTTATAAGAACTCTTAACAAAATAGGCATAGATGCAATATACCTTAAAATTATAAAAGCCATATACAACAAACCCACAGGCAACATCATACTGAATGGGGAAAAACTGAAAGCATTAATGCTTAGATTTGAAACTAGAGAAGTTTACCCACTCTCAACACTTCTCTTCAACATAGAGTTGGAAGTTCTACACAGAGCAACCCGATATGAGAAGGAAATCAAGGGTATCCAAATGGGGACAGAAGAGGTCAAACTATTGCTCTTTTCTGATAATATGAGCTTATATCTAGAAAACTCCAAATATTATGCCAAAAGACTCATGGAATTGATAAACAAATTCAGCAAAGTCACTCCTGTGTGGCCCTGATTGGTACCCTACTGGGTTTTGGCCCGTAGTCAGCAGCGGCCAGGAACTCTGCCAGGACTCCTGCTGCCCTGCTTGGTACCCTGCCAGGCCTGGGCCCCAGGAGAGCAGTGGCCAGGAAGTCCACTGGGACTCGTGCCCAGAGCCAAACTGTGCCCCTCCCAGCCTCAGCCTGCCTCTGGCTGGGAACCCTGCTGGCTCCAATCGCCAGGCCTGCCGCCCACAGCGACCAGGAACTCCACTCCACCAGGACCTCCGCGGCCCTGATTGGTACCCTACTGGGCCTTGGCCCTCCAACAGCAGTGGCCAGGAACTCTGCCAGGACTCCCACAGCAGCAGCAGGCAAGAAATCCATCAGGATTCCACATGGCCTGAGTGGCACTCTAACTGGCCTTGGCCCGCCCCCAGCAGTGGCCAGGAAGTCCACTGAAACTCCCTCACAGTGCCCATCTGTTTCCTGCCCGACCTCAGCCTGCCACCTGCCGGGACCCCGCCTGGATCTGATCCCTGCCCCAGGCCTGCCGCCCTCCCTCTGGAGCCTTCCTCCCAACCAGAGACTGCTGAGCTCCCTTTGCAAAGGCCACCAGGTACACCATCCTGCTGCTTGATGCCTTGCTGCTTGATCTGGGTGTGCCAAACTCCAGAGCTGCTCCCGCAACCAGAACTCCCTGGGTGGGGCAGTCCCAGAGGAACTACACAGGGTCACTCTCTACAAAGATCCAGCAACAACAAGGTGATCCTGCTGGGGTCTGATCTGGGAGAGAAACCTCCCCAACTCTGAGGACGGTCATAGGCAACAGTGAAAAATAATCATGAGGAGGAATCAATGGAAAAACTCTGGCAATATGAATAATCAGAGTAGATCAACTCCCCCAAGGAATGACAAGGTAGATACAGCACAAGATCCCTTGCATAAGCAAATGGCTGAGATGTCAGAAATAAAATTCAGAGTCTGGATAGCAAATAAGATCAGCGGAATGGAGGAAAAGATGGAATTAGAATTTCAGGCAGTAATCCAAAAGATGACCCAAAAGATGTCTCAAGAATTCAATGAATTCAAAGACAAAATGACCAAAGATTTTGACAA
>CAUYON010204716.1:0-14038 GCA_963573935.1 Arctocebus calabarensis | reverse complement strand
TAATTACTCTTTCATTTATGTTTGACATATCCTTCTACATATATATCTCACAGCAAATGTATCATTTTAAAAATTGAAGAATGTGGCTCGGCGCCTGTGGCTCAACAGGCTAAGGCGCCAGCCACGTACACCTGAGCTGGCAGGTTTGAATCCAGCCCGGGCCCTCCAAGCAACAATGATGGCTGCAACCAAAAAATGGTCGGGCGTTGTGGCGGACGCCTATAGTCCCAGCTACTTGGGAGGCAGAGGCAGGAGAATCACTTGAGCCCAGGAATTGGAGGTTGCTGTGAGCTGTGATGCCATGGCACTCTCTCCAGGGTGATAGCTCTCCAGGGTGAGGCTCTGTCTCAAAAAAAAAAAAAAAAATGGAAGAATGTTGGCTCGACGCCCAAAGCACGGTGGTTATGGCATCAGCCACATACACCGAGGCTAGGGGTTTCGAACCTGGCCTGCGCCAGCTAAACAGCTATGACAACTGCAACAAAAAAATAGCCAGGTGTTATGGCAGGCACCTGTAGTCCCAGCTACTTGGAAGGCTGAGGCAAGAGAATCTCAGAGTTTGAGGTTGCTGTGAGCTGTGACGCCATAGCAGTCTACTGAGGGCAATACAGTGAGACTCTGTCTCAAAAAAAAATTTTTTTTTAAGAATGTTTCCATAAACAGGGTTAACAAGCTGTGAACCACAGTAGGCTTCGGTCCCCTGAGGTTTTTAGAAAAGTTACAATTATTATTGTCATTTTTATTTACTTAGCCAACCTTAGTGAGTACTCTCCCACCCTAGAAAATGTCAATAAAGGCTGGGAGTGGTGCCTCACGCCTGTAATCCCAGCACTCTGGGAGGCCAAGACAGGTGGATTGCCTGAGCTCACAGGTTTGAGATCAGCCTGAGCCAGACAGAGCGTGACCTCCTCTCTAAAAATAACTGGGCATTGTGGTGGGGTCTGTAGTCTCAGATACTCAGGAGGCTGTGAAAAGAGAATCGCGTGAGCCCAAGAGTTGGAGGTTGCTGTGAGATATGACACCATGGCACTCTATCAAGGGTGACAAAGTGAGACTGTGCCCCCCCAAATGCCAATAAAGCATCAAAGATCCTATTTCAGTTATCAAGATAAGTTCTCTGCAAATAAAATACATATTAACAGTAATGAATGGAAATAAGAGAAAATTTCCCAACAAAGTCCTACTTCTTTCTAAAGGATAAATAAATATTTAAGGCTATGGTTAAAAAAAGAGTGAGATATGAAGCAAAAGTGATAAAGTAGATTTGGAGAAAAAATAATATAGATGCGAGATGAATGCACAGCAGGGGGAAAAAACACAATAAAATTTTTTCAGTAAAATAGCCAAATAGTTTAAAGCTTTTGACCATAGGCTTGTTTAGGGGTTAGGGAAAGGAAGGTGAGACAAATTCCTATGTTTGGCAATTGAAATAAAACACATTCCATTTTCTCCTCTAGGGACTCAGCTGCCTAGGGTCCTACTGTGGGTGTGGACAGCTAGGGCAGTCTTCCCGCTTCACCACCTGGGAAAAGTGATGGTGGCTCTTCTCCTCCCTTGTTGCCCCTTTCCACAGATGGCAACAAGTCTTGAACTCTATTTCTTTTTAAGAAAAGTAACTGTCATGGTCTTCCTCTAAATTTTTAAGAAAAGTAACTGTCACGGTCTTCCTCTAAATCATAGTCATTCCTTTCTGTGGAGAATTTTCCAGAACCCACAAATACCCTGTTTCCTAATAATTTCCAATAGCTGGCTAGTTTAAAGTTGCTTTCAAAGACTTGTCTTTTAAGGCAGGACTATTCTCAGCAATCACTTGTGATGTGTCTACCTACAAACACAGGGAAACACATACATGAAAAACTGTAACACCACTGCAAAGATGGAGTTGAATGGGACTTTACATATTTGTTGTATTACCATCCTCTACCTCTTAATTCTCAAAACATGCTATGAGATAACATGTTTAGTGTTTAACATATTTAGATATATGCATAGCTAGGTTCATTCAAAAGATGTATCTTTACTACAAAGGTGGTAGTATTAAATCATTTTCCCAGTGACTTGCACTGTAACTTTTAGAGATGAAGTTGGTAGTAAGTTCTGTTTTACTCAGAATAACACCCGCTCCTCTAACACAGCACATGGAAGGATAGAGCATGTGAGCATACTGGTATGGCAAGGGTCTTTTCTGCTTGTAATAGGGCCATTTTTTTCTATTTAATTAATTATCCCTACCCAACCATAAACCCTAAACAGAGATTATGTTTTACTATAATTTTTATACATTTGCAATTCTCACCAGTACTACTATATTTCATTAAATGTTCAGTAAGGAACTAATTATGGCACAGTGCCTCTAACAGTTTTTAAGAATGTGGGAAACAAATACAAATTGAATGAGTTTCTCTATATGAACCCCAGGGCAACACCAACCACTCTGAGTCTGGGCCTCCTAGAAGCCGAGGGCTGATGGCCACTGTGGCCACATGGGTACAGAATTCAAGAGTCAAGGCTGTGGGACCACTGCCATATTTAGAGAACCACAAAGAGGTAAGACATCTTCAGGGAAAGTTACTCCCTATTCATTTTCTATGCCTGATTTCAACAGCCAATTCTAAGAATATGAACATCTAATTATTTGTCCAGAGAAAGGAGGGAACAGAATTTGCAAGACAAACAGCTTGTTTGGTAGTTAAAAAGAAAGTGGGAGCGTGGGAGCTAGATACTTTTTAGAGTGAATTTATGTCTGAAACTTGGATGTTAAAAGACTGTGGCACCAATGGTGGCACCTGCAGCTCATCGAGTAGGGCGCCAGCCCCATATACTGAAGGTGGCGGGTTCAAACCCAGACTCAACTGAACTGCAGAACAGAAAAATAGTCAGGCATTTTGGAGGGTGCCTGCAGTCCCAGCTACTACTCGGGAGATTGAGGCAAGAGAATCGCCTAAGCCCAGGAGCTGGAGCTGTGAGCTGTGTCATGACACAGCACTCTACCAAGGGCGATAAAGTGAGACTCTGTGTATACAAAAAGAAAAAACTGTGGTATCATATTGGGGTTCATTAGTATTAAAAGCCAGGTGTCTTAATTTAAAAAGATGAATATTTCATTTATCAAAGTAACAAAGACTGAAAGAAATGAAAATAAGCAGTGTCACAGAGGATGCAGAGAAATGAGAAAGCAAATTGGTGATGCAATTCAAAAGACTTGAAGAAATGCTACAAACTTTTTGATTCATCAATTCTATTTCCAGAAATTTATCATTAGGAAATAGTCTGGCATTGTGCAAAGACTTAGCTACAAAGATTTCAACCACAGCAACTTTATAAAAGAAAAATATAATATGAAATAATCTGTATGTCCAATTTGGGATATTGGTTCAATATTGTTGATAAAGACATACAACAGAATACTATGCACCATTAAAAATTATATAGTGACACTATGAAACAGCATGAAAAGACATTCTTAGTAACTTAAGTAAAAAGTGAAATTAGGCCCAGTGCAGTGGTTCATGCCTATAAAACTGCTATCACTCTGGGAGGTCAAGGCAGGAGGATTGCTTGAGGGAGTTTAAGACAGCCCAAGCAAGAACGAGACTGCATTTCTATCAAAAATAGAAAAAAATGAGCCAGGAATAATAGAGATTGCATGTAGTCCCAGTTACTTGGGAGGCTGAGAATCACTTAAGTTCAGGACTTTGAGGTTGCAGTGAGCTATGTTAATGACACTGAATGCTAGGTAGGGTGCCAGAGCAAGACTCTGTCAAAAAAACAAATTATGTTTGATATGTAATAAGGAATTAGAAAGCAAGACACTTTCTCTGACTAGAGAGAACCAAATAAAACGTTTAAAAGGGAAAACCTAATTACTAAAATCAAAAGCAATATTTGATTGAGACATCAGCTAAAAAAGGAATTAATGAACAGGATCTAAGAGCTCAAGAAATTACCCAGCAAATTTTTTTGTAGAAATATAAAAAAGAAATTAAGGGAAATGGAAGACGGATTAACGAGGAAAAATCTAGTTGGAATCCTGAAAGGACAGGACAGAGAAAATAGAGAAGAAATATCATAAGACATAATTACTGAGAATATGTCAAAACTGATGAAAAATGCAGATACAGGAAGCACAGTATACACTGAGCACTATAAATAAAAAAGGGAAAAAATCCACACCAGGCCACATTTAATAAAACTGCACAATAAAAATACAGAGAGAAGGCTCGGCACCTGTAGCTCTGCAGCTAGGGTGCCAGCCACATACACCAGAGTTGGCTGGTTTGAATCCAGCCCAGGTCTGCCAAACAACGACAACTACAACAAAGAAATAGCTGGGCGTTTGAGGTAGGGACCTGTAGACCCAGCTGCTTGGGAGGCTGAGGCAAGAGAATTGCTTTAAGCCCAAGAGTTTGAGGTTACTGTGAGCCATGACACCACGGCACCCTACTAAGAGCAACACAGTGAGACTCTCAAAATAAATAAATTAATTAACAAACAAATAAATAAAAATACACAGAGAGAGTTCAGAAACAGCCAAAAACAAAAGGCAGGTACTCACAACAGAAAGACAGACATCTCAGCAGCAACGCTGGCTGCTAAAAATCAATGGAACAGTTATCTTCAAAGCACGGAGAAAAAAATACACAATTGTATTGTGAATATATAACTGTTCAGAATAACAGTTATATATTGCCTTTTAAGAGTTAACTAAAATTTAAGCCCAAGTGACCTCACAATTTAACTTCTAAAGAATATTCTTCAGCTAGAAGAAAAATGACTTAGAAGGAAGGTCTATGATAGAAGAAATGGTGAAAAACGAAACCATTAAACACGTAGGTAAAATTAAACATCTGTTCAAAAAATAACAATAGTAATCACAGCAGACTCATGTGTAGTACCTATTAACTGTCAGGTACAGTTCTAAATGCTTCATAGGCACCGTATTTCTTATTTAAAAGCCTTTCTCTTATGAGAAAGGTCCTTTTATTGTTCTTATTTACAGGTGAGGAAAGTGAGGCACAGACAGTTAAATACCTTGCCCCACACTGCTCTTCTGGGAGGCAGCAGAGCTGGGACTCACCTCAGGCCACCAGTGTCTAATGCATGTACTTCACCAAAACCAATGGGCTTTGTCTGTGAGGGGAGGGGGAATAGAAAATTGAAAAAATAGACAATTTAATCAAAAGAAAGCTAATTACTCTAAGATCCTTGTTTCAGAAGAATGGTTGAAATACTCATTAACTTTATACTTGATTATCCTAGGTAAGCATCACCCTGAGCAAGAGCGAGACTCTGTCTCTAAAAACAGCCGGGCCTTGAGGTGGGCGCCTATAGTCCCAGGTACTTGGGAGGCTAAGGCAAGAGAAATCTCTTGAGCCCGAGAGTATGAGGCTGCTGTGAGCTATGACACCATGGCACTCTACCAAGGGCAACAAAACGAGACTCTGTCACAAAAAAAAAAAAAAAAAAAAAAAAAAGGCACGATAAAATTTACTTATTTTTAATTGTTTTTTATTAACTCATAACTTTATACATTGATGCATTTATGGGGTTCAAGGTACTGCTTCAATACACAATGTGAAATGCTTACATTGAACTAAGTAAAATATCCATCACAATTATACTAATTTCTTAATAGTTTCAAAATGTACCATTACAACAATAAAATTTAAAGACCAATCACCAAGACTCCAGGTATCTGTCTCAAAAGTCACCCGCTAAAGTTCCCATAGATAGGGAAAATAGGAAATTGTAGCTATATGTACCTTTATTTACAAAATATTCCGTGTATTGGCCACCTCTTCGTAAAATTTTGTAAACAAAGGTACCTTTAACTATAATTTCCCATTTTCCCTATACATGATGACTTTTGGGACAACCTGTAGAAATAAATATAAAATTTCCAAATTACTGGAGAGGGAAAAATAGAATGAAGGTGGTGGGGGCCTCAAATCAGTCCCCTAGAACTGCAGTTCCCAATCCCTCAGCCACTAACCGGTACTGTTAGGAACCAGGCCACACAGCAGGAGGTGAGTGAGCAAAGATTCATCCTTGGTGTCACTGCCTGAGCTCCGCCTCCTATCAGATCAGATTCTCCTAAGAGGAGGAATACCACTGTAATCTGCACACAAAAAGGATGTAGGTGGTGCACTCCTAAATGGAAATCTAATGCGTGGTGATCTAAGGTGCAAACGTAACATGCTTGAATCATCCCCAAAACACCTCCCCACCCCAGTCCATGAAAAAACCGTCTTCCAGGAAACCAGTCCCTGGTGCCAAAAAGGTTGAGGACTGCTGCCCTAGAAAAGAGGAAAAAAAAAAAAAAGAGAGAGACAAAAGGCAGAATAAATGAAAACAAAAAAGGCTTCTGCACAGCCAAAGAAATGTGCAACGACCCACAGGATGGCAGAAAATATCTGTAATATCTTTATTCACCTGACAAGGGATTAATAACCAGAATATAAGGAATTCAAACAACTCACCATCAAAAGATAATCTGATTAAAAACTGAATAAAAGATCTAAATGTCTATACAGTTCTCAAAAGAAAACATACAAATGGCCAATACATGAAAAAATGCTCAATATTACTAATCATCAGGGAAATACAAATCAAAACCACAAAGCGATATCATCTCACCTGAGTTAAAATGGCTACTATTCAAAAGACAGAAAATAACACATGCTAGTGTAGATGCAAAAAAGGGGATACTAGAGCACTTTTGGTGGGAACGTAAACTAGTACAGGCACTATGCAAAACAGTACAGAGCTGCCTCAAAAAATGAAAACTTGAACTATCATACAAATCAGCAATCCCAATGGGTAGGTGTATAACCAACAGAAAAAAAAAAATCAGTTTATCAAAGAGGTATCTACACTCACATGTTTACTGCAGCACTACTCAAATAGCCAAGATATGGAATTAAGCAGACAAGAAGACAAAGAAAACACGGTATATACACACAATAGAATATTACTCAGCCATATACAAGAGTGAAATCCTGTCATATGCAGCAATATGGATGGAAATGGACATCATATTAAAAGTGAAAAAAGCAGGCAAAGACAAATATCACACTTATATGTGGGAACTAAAGAAATGTATCTCATGGAGGTACTGAATAGAATAATGGTATCAGAGGGTGGGAAGGATAACTGGAAGGGGGGGGGATGAAGAGAGTTGGTTAATGGATACAAAAATACTATTAAATAGAAGGAACAAGATCTAGTGTTTGACAGCATACCAGGGCAAATATCATTAACAATAATTTATTGTATATTTCAAAACAACTTGAAGAGAAAATGTGGCATGTAAAAAAATGGTAAATACTTAAGATGACTGACTTTCTAATTACCCATATTGATCACTGCATGTTGTATACTTGTATCAAAACATCACGTGTAGTTTCAGCGCCTATAGATCAAGCCGCTAAGGCGCCAGCCAACATACACCAGAGCTGGTGGGTTCAAATCCAGCCTGGGCCTGCCAAATAACAATGACAACCAACTGCAACCAAAAAATGGCCAGGCGTTGTGGAGGGTGCCTGTAGTCCCAGCTACTTGGGAGGCTCGGGCAAGAGAATCACTTAAGCCAGGAGTTGGAGGTTGCTGTGAGCTGTGATGCCACAGCACTCTACCCGGGGTGACAGCTTGAGGCTCTATCTTAAAAAAAAAATAAAAAGTAAAAAATATGGCTCAGCGCCTGTGGCTCAACGGGCTAACGTGCCAGCCACGTACACCTGAGCTGGCAGATTTGAATACAGCCCGGGCCCTCCAAACAACAATGACAGCTGCAACCAAAAAACGACCGGGCGTGTGGCAGACGCCTGTAGTCCCAGGTACTTGGGAGGCGGAGGCAGGAGACTCGCTTGAGCCCAGGAATTGGAGGTTGCTGTGAGCTGTGATGCTATAGCACTCTATCCAGGGGTGACAGCTTGAAGCTCTGTCTCCAAAAATAAATAAATAAAAAATAAAAAATCACATGTAGCCCATAAAAATGTATAAATATTATGAATCAGTAAAATTTTTTAAAGGTGCTAAATATATCAGTAATCACAATGTTAAATAATTATTATAAAAGATCTATACTCATCAGTTAAGAGTAGCAGATTACAAAGAAACTTTGTACTTTAAAGAAAAAAAGTTATATGCTCTCACAAGAGACATACCAAAAACCTAAAATCATGTTAAAAAAGAAAATAAAAGGACAAGAAAAGAATACATGCCATGTATACAACGACCAAAAGAAATCTAAACAAACTTTAGGCCAAAGCAGTTAATACAGAATAAAGGGGGCCATGTAGTGATAAGTACTCATATCTGCCTGGAACACACTGTACCTCTAAACTGATAAATACCGAATAAAATGACACTGAAATATACAAATCAAAAATTGATGTGGGAAAAATGAGTTATTCACCATCAAAATAGAAGATTTCAATCAGCAATCTCAATAACTATATATATAAACTCAATATA
Source organism: Arctocebus calabarensis (assembly GCA_963573935.1). NCBI lineage: Eukaryota > Metazoa > Chordata > Mammalia > Primates > Lorisidae > Arctocebus > Arctocebus calabarensis. The sequence goes on along the minus strand of CAUYON010204716.1, from coordinate 5,563 downwards.
TATATTGAGTTTTAAAAAATGGTAAAGATACACAGATACAAAGTATCAAACTTGGTTGGTCTTTAGCCTGGCATTGTGGTGGGCGCCTGTAGTCCTGGCTACTCCAGGGGCTGAGGATAGAGGATAGCCTAAGCCCAAGAGTTGGAGGTTGCTGTTAGCTTATGATGCCACAGCACTCTGCCGAGGGCACACCTGTGGCTCAGTGAGTAGGGCGCTGGCCCCATATGCTGGAGGTGGTGGGTTCAAACACAGCCCCGGCCAAAAACTGCAAAAAAAAAAAAAAGTAGGCTCGGCGCCTGTGGCTCAATGAGCTAAGGCGCCAGCCACGTACACCTGAGCTGGCGGGTTTGAATCCAGCCCCCGGGCCCGCCAAACAACAATGACGGCTGCAACCAAAAAAAAAAAAAATGGCCGGGCATTGTGGCGGGCGCCTGTAGTCCCAGATACTTGGGAGGCGGAGGCAGGAGACTCGCTTGAGCCCAGGAATTGGAGGTTGCTGTGAGTTGCAATGCCATGGCACTCTATCCAGGGTGACAGCTTGAGGCTCTGTCTCAAAAAAAAAAAAAAAAAAAGTATCTTCATGTATACATACAGATTTTTGCATCCAAATCAGAAAGTGTATACTCGTCTCAGCACACAAGAACATTAAAAAATTCACTATTTAAAGGCACTTTTAACGTATTTCAAAGAACAAGTATTATACAGACCATATTATATCATTAAAAATCAATTATAAAAAAAATAAATAAATAAAAATAAATAAAAAATAATAAAAAAAAAATCAATTATAAAAACATAAATCTTAAAACCCCATAACCTGGAAAAAATAACACGTGAAATGAAAAAGTCATAAGAGAAAGTTTAAAACACTGGATATTTAAAAAAACAAAACAAAACACTGGATATTAATTTAAAATGCTACATATCAAAATTTGTAGGCTATAGCAAAAGCAGTATTTTATGGAGAATTCACTGCCTTAAATGCAGACATTAGAAAAAAAGAAATATTATAAATTAAGAAGCTAAACCTTCAAACTAAAAAGTTAGAAAATTACAGCCTAAACCAAAAGATAAAGGAAGGAGATAAGAAAATAAAAAGAAACATTTGAGAAGCTAGACCAAGCCAAGCAATGATTCTTTACAGAAAGTAATTGAAGACGCAAACTTTTGGCAAGATAAATAAAGAAAAAAGCACAAATGAATACCAGAAATAAAAAAGGAAATATAGCTACAGACACAGTTAAATTAAAAGAATACCATGAACAAATATTTGCTATAAAATTTGAGAACATACGAAATGGACAAACTCCTAAGAAGCACAATATAACAAAACTCATAAATCAGTAGTTTACAATCATCCCACTGGCTCGTAGCAGGGGCTCCTACCTATAATCCCAGCACTTTGAAAGGCCAAGGCCAGAGTTCAAGACCAGTCTAGCAACACAGTGAGCCTCCATCTTTAAAAAAAATGGAAAATTAAAGTCAGTATCACTCATAAATAAGACAAAAAAGTCCTAGCATTAGCAAAATCCAATAGCATGCAGAGAAAACAGTAAAGTTGTAACCAAATTAGGTTTGTCCCAGAAATGTAAGGGTAATTTAACATTAGAAAATCTATTAATTAGAAGTATAATCTATAGCCATAATTTACCAAACTAAAAGATTAAAGGGGGCGGCGCCTGTGGCTCAAAGGAGTAGGGCACCTGTGGCTCAAAGGAGTAGGACGCCAGCCCCATATGCCGGAGGTGGCAGGTTCAAATCCAGCCCAGGCCAAAAACTGCAAAAAAAAAAAAGGATTAAAGAGAACAGGGAAGATAATTATAATATAAATGCACAAAAAGTACCTGATAAAATTCAACACTCATTGTTTATAAATTCCAAATTAGGAAGAAAACTTATTTATTCCGATAAAGGATATTTACCAACAAACTATCGCAAACATCATATTTAATAGTGAAACAAGTTAACAGTGTCTGTATCATGCTGTACTAGAAATCTAAGCCAGAGCAGGATGATGAGAACTACTATCACACTATACTGGAGGTAGCCAGCAAAGTAAAAACAAGAAAAAGAAATAAAAGGTATAGTAAGATTAGAAAGGAAGAAAAACCACACTGAGGATCGATCTCAAATAAATGCACACACATTAATGGTGATTTCACAAATGTCATGTCATTTAAGACAGCCACATAAAAGAAGGAATTATTATTACCATTTTCTCTATGAGGAAACTGAGGCTTAGAAAGGTCTGAAGCAACCTATTTGAAGTTAAAATCTACCAGCATATTAAGTACAGAAGCCAGAATTCAAACCAACTTATAATTTCAATACTCTTAAATGCTAGACCAAATGATCTCCCCTCTATTACCAGTCATCCATTTGGCCACCAGGCTAAAAGACAGCTGCAATAATACCATCTGTCACCTTAAAAACAGTCACATGGTTACATCCACGGCCTCAGAGCACCTTCCTCAGCCTGGCACTCAGGGCACTTGACAGAACAGCCTCACAGCTCTCTCTGCTGCCTAATCTTCTACCTTTGCCCTCTGGAAAAACTACACTCTTTCAAAGTATACTGACTCCCAAGTCCACATTAGTCCTTCTTATTACAACACTTATCCCAAATTTTAGCCATCTTTCATGATGCATCTTCAAAACTACCTATTCCACAAATCTTTGCCAGCTTCTCCCTAGTAGGTATGGACTTCTTTAATCTTTACAGAAAGTTTTTTCTTAAGATGCTCATTCACTTCAACATCATATTATAGATACTCGAACCCCTATGGTCCCTGATAACTTGGCAATTACTTAAGGCCAAGGACTTTTAAACCCTAGCAAACACAGTGTATATGTACATTATTCTATGAATGACTGGAAAAAGTGCTTTTATCTGTACATGATGTTAAAAATGACTTCCCCTAGGAATGAGTGACCTGATGTAGGAAAAAAAAATGCTTTCCCAATACTGTTATGAACTGTTTTCTTTTATAGGCCAGTAAACTATAGAGAAAGTCAGAAATAAACATTATGCATGTATACCACTGGCCTCCAAGTACTAGACAAAACTCAATGCAACTCTATACACCCTGTAATTTGAACCCAGATCTGCCTGGATCTCAAACACATATGCCTCCAGTCTACATCCCCTCTTCATAGTAAACATCCTATTGTATCCTAAGATTTGTTTCCTGATTTATCTTTTCTACTACAATGTGAACTTCCTGAAGGCAAAAAATATGCTTTCATCACTGACTTAGAAAACAATTCTAAATAAACATTTGCTGCTAAAGAGAGGAAGAAGCCCAATATACCAACCCCTTCTAAAAGCATCACTGTGCATCCTCACAAAAGAAAAGAAATGACCCTGAATAGTAAATTACAAGTCCTACTATATTCACTATTTTCTAATTAAGAAGAAAATTACAGATTTTAGAAAATTTTTCATTCAAAGAGCTGAAATAAAAATTGGACCTCTTAATAGGCTAAGTTCTACTCATCTGAAACACTGTAGTCTTGGATGACAGTAAATATATTGAGCATAGCTACATATAAAATTTGTCTTGAATTACTAATAAATGCCATTACAATAAAAAGTTCCAAGTAGCCAAAAGTATCTCCAAGCTTCTGCCAATGTCCCACAGTTACATGGTGGTTCTATGTATGATATCACCATGCACACTGAAACTTACTATGAATATTACTAGTAAGACAAAACCTTTTCATAGACACTTGGTAACACAGAAAAGTCTATGGTCTAGCACATACGCAATAATAAAAAAGTTTAGGTATAGTAAAAAAATTACTCTCCTGGTCACGGCTACAGAGGAAATCCAAAACATAAGCAGTTTCCTTTATAAAAAAAGAAAAAATATAGAAATAATTCCAGAGAAAATAAAGGATGTGGTGAAACAATTCTGCACTGTACTTCCACTACCACATTACATATTCCTGAAAATTATTACATCTGTACAAAACAAGGTATAATAATGGTAAGTCTGAATTTTAAAATGTCTTCTGGATTATTACTTAAAACTTTTAAAGCTTAACTAGCACAAATTTCGGTAAATTTTTAAACTTACAATTTGAAGTTCTTCCCAAAGAAATTGAATTAAATGAATTGGAATAGATAATGGGAGTTTGTAATTTTCTTAATTTTTTTACAGCCAAATGTTTTCATGAATACCTATATATTGTTAAACTAAAATGAAAACAAAACACCAATTTACATCATGATGAGTAAATCTGTTTTCACATCTGCTGCCATCTTTTTTACTTACAAAAATAATCCCTGGCATTTTCACGTTTTTCATACAGAAAGGGCTCAAATAGAGAGCTGAAATGCAGCCAGCTACTGAACAGAGCCCTGGCGACAGCCCAGCCGCAATTGGGCTCTGTGGAAGGGATGAGTTCCAAGTGATTCCTTCCTGGTTCCGATGGTGAGCAAAAGTGCCTGACCCTCACCAACAGATGGACAGGGAAGACACAGAGGCCAAGCCCCAAGTGTCTATCTGGGCTAGAGGGCAGGGCAGGGCAGCAGATAGATGGACTTCCAATCCTAAACACATGCTTTACAACTACATGGAAGTGGCTATGGGCTGCTCAACCATTTCCAGCACACAGAAAGAGTCCCAATGTGCTAAACAGCACTCATAACCAGGCCTGGAACAGAAGAAATGGGCAGGTCTGGCCTGCTAGGGAAACTGCTGCAAGAAACCAGGTAGGAATCATCTCATCAAACACAGACTAAGAAAGCACGAGACAAGATACCTACATTATAAACAGCCAGCAAAAACAATTCCTTAGTTTGCCAAAACTCTCACATAATGATGTACTGAATAGAAATATTTTCATTTTCTTATTAAGATGGCACTACCATGTTTAATCAAACAACAATAAACAAGTACTATAGAACATCTACTGTAGACTGAGGCAGGAAGATCGCTTGCACCCAGGAGTTAGAATGGGAATAGTATCTACCCTGTGGGGTGCTATGACCACGAAAGGTTAACCACCACATCATCTACCACAAATGTATTATTCCTTCTTTATCTCCATCAGTAGTTCCAGATAGTAATGGTTAGTGAGCTACAACAACAGTGCTACACTCTGGCCTGGGCAACAGAGTAAGATCCTGCCTCAAAACAAACAAAAATGTTACCAAGAAATCAGCCCAAGACTAGGTACTATAAAGTAAATGCAATTCTTCCTAATGCCACGACCCTTTAATAGAGTTCTGAAAATAATTTTATGTTGGGGGTCACCACAACATGAGGAACTGTATTTTTTTTTTTTTTTTTTTTTTGAGACAGAGCCTCAAGCTGTTACCCTGGGTAGAGTGCCGGGCATCACAACTCACAGCAACCTCCAATTCCTGGGCTCAAGCGAGTCTCTTGCTGCTGCCTCCCAAGTAGCTGGGACTACAGGCGCCCGCCACAACGCCTGGCCATTTTTTGGTTGCAGCCGTCATTGTTGTTTGGCGGGCCCTGGGACTGGATTCGAACCCGCCAGCTCAGTTGTACGTGGCTGGCGCCTTAGCCCATTGAGCCACAGGCACCGAGCCGAG